>JARJDQ010025340.1:0-11287 GCA_030264215.1 Geostiba sp. GC000077
CTGGGGACAGTGCTAAACCAGAACCTGTAACGAGTACCTAACTTAATTATCATTCTGCTGATTATTATTACTCATTGTTCGCCACGACTTGTGACGAACAATTGCAAGTTGCAACTTTCAGTTATTCACATTATTCACAGTCACATTAATTTCAACGAAAAGGGCAAGAAATTGACCTGAAGCATGAAGCTCAGGATAACGTCATTACGTTGTTAATCAGACTTAAGTTTGGGCAACTTCACTTGCGAGATACCACCCAATAAAGATGAAGATTATGGACGTCAGGACACATATGAACACTGCACAAGCTACTGGAAAGGAATTTCTGTGCAATTTATTACAATCTGGTCGCTTACGGAACCACGCTTTGTAAGCTATTAAGTTAAGTCACTTTCAGACAGTGCACTTGCGCTCGAATGCTTTCTGCACTCTCCCTCTTCACTCCAACTCCAACTCAAAATGTGTATGTACTACCAGTTACCAGTGACCAGAGTGTATGTAGTACTTATTCCCTCCTAGGACAAGTTGTCGTCTGTATAGTGCCTGGCTACTGCTACTCTGCTTGTTTGTTAGTGTAGTGTTGTTGTATCGAGTGTAGATTGGAGCTTGAAGTGTGTGGATTTAATACTTTGCGATCTGCGTTGTGTGCTGCTGGCTTCTCGTCGCGGCTGTTCTGACGCTCGGCTGTTTGGCTTCGCGCCGCCACTGCACACAACGCGCCGAACATAATTTGCATTCAGCCACATTCACTGCGTTCAGCATTCGCGCACCGGCCACACGATCCAACGGCTGGGACCTCATCGCGAAATCTTGCAAGATTTCAAGATTCCACGACTTCAAACTCCATCGCAGCATCTTGGCACTTGGATATAGGACATCAACATTTACGCGCGGTGAAACAACGTCCCACAATATCAAATCAAGTACGACAGACAGTACGAGTTCAAAGTGATAAAAACACAAATAATACGCTCAGTACTCAAACATTAAAAAAAAAAACTATAAGTTTTAAAATTTAATATAAAGTTCTCTAAATTACTACACCACCACATATATTTTAAATCTTTTATTGTGTTGCTTATTTATTTACATTACTTTTTTTTGTATTGGTGATAAAGTTGGAAAATAATCGAGCAATCGAGGGAACATGGCGGAACAACGGAAAATTTATCTTCAACCCTCCAAACGACAGAAACGCGATATCGAGTTCGACAATTTGACGTACATCGTAAAAAACAGAAAAGGTAAGTTTTACATTTATTTTCATTATTATTTTCAGTATTACAGTGAACTTATTGAACATTGTGCTGTAAAAATTATGTTGTCCCACACTACACTACACAGACAGTAAGGTTGGAACTTTTGCTCTTGTTTAGACTTGGTGACTCGCTCGGAATAAGCAACTTTTATCATTGTTTATAAATATATGTACATGAGCAAGAAATGAACACTTCATATTTCACATTTTTTCTGTGTCATATATTCTCTTATGCGAACTTAAAGAACAATAAAAATACATTTAAATTTGAGCATAATTGTTTTATATGTTTATAAACGCAATATGAAGCTATTATTCAAACGCAAGGTTAATTTTTGTGGTTTATTTACAACTGAGAAACATTAACAATTATGTAAAAACCAGTTTTAAAGTTTTTTGGAAACATGTGTGTTTTTTTTTAATTTGCAAACGAATGTGCACGTCGTGTCGCATGGGCTCGTCGTCGCGTGCATGGTGCAAGATGAAGGGGGTCATTAGTGAACTAAATTTTCAATGTCACGAGAATAGTGAATGATAATGAACTTTTTTTTTATAGAATAGTTGCGTGCGTGTGACCGTATGATGAGTTATGTAACAATGAAGACAATATTTTGACATTGTCATCGAGTTATTGCAGTTTTGTAACTAATTTAGTAGCAAAATTGCTGAAATAATATGAAAACAACCACTCAAGTAAGCTACACGAAGTATAAGTAATTAATTCCATGAAGACGAGTTACTTTGTTTTATTTTTAATTATAGTTTCGTGCATAGGCAACTTTTTATACTTTGAAATCCAAACCTAGAGGAAAAATGTTCTGTTTCTGATGAATGATGAATTATGCATTAGGTCAATGTTTTGTTGATGGTTGTGTAAACTCATTGCAATAATTACTGTTATCAGTCACCTTAGCATATATCTATTATTAGTGCACTTGTTTAAGGTTTAGTTGTTTGCATCGTCGAAAACATAAAGAAATGGCTTCTACATCAAGCTCTCTGGGGTACGTTCTAAATGTACGAGATGGATGACACGTGGTTTTTTTTTCTCAAGTTTTAGGAGGACAAAAGGTGAGATTTGTGCAAGACGCACTCAACAGTGGGGCATTTATCGTTGTGGAATTTTCTTATAATGTTTATTGGTACCATACTACCTCAAACACATTTCTAATAAATTGTTGTTTTATTGAAAAAGATTTTAAACCAAATACATTAAAGTATCTATGTTATAAAATATAAATATTTTCAAATTTAAAAGTTTGAGAACCAAGAAAGATCACATTTTGCCTATGGCGTTTGAAGGTTTTTGGTTAGAAAATTGTTTGAAGTTTGAATCGACGTGAATCACACCGGAGTGTGCATCTCAACTTTTGGAACGTCACTCTGATCACTCTCAACCCGTCAACCTTACATTTAGAACGTAGTCCTGCGTTCATAACATTGATTGGCAATTTGCGTTGACGATGTTTTCGATTTTCTAGTTTAATATCCGTTATCGCCTTAAATAATAATAATATTCCACAGGCATTTGGAAAAATACATATT
The DNA here is from genome assembly GCA_030264215.1 of Geostiba sp. GC000077. Lineage (NCBI taxonomy): Eukaryota > Metazoa > Arthropoda > Insecta > Coleoptera > Staphylinidae > Geostiba > Geostiba sp. GC000077. Next base: position 2,804 of record JARJDQ010025340.1, read on the forward strand.
AACATTGAACGCGATAAACCATTCACGATTCGTTAGTCACTATTTTTCTGGTCTAGAGTTCAAAGCTTCAAAATGTCTATGTATTTATAAGTAGTAAAGTAATACTTAAACATATTTCAAGTTTGCGATTATCGTTTTGTTCGCGAAAGAAAACTCTTTATCAAAAAGCGAGCAAGTATTTTCTATACCTAAGGATGTCGTCTAGTATCGAGACTCTTTTTACTTGTTATTCTTTTGCGATTTTCCCCTTCATTTAATTATTATGAACCTGCAGATTTCTGACAAAAAAAAAACACGTCTTGAAATAATACTGCAATAGAAATATTTATCTAAAATATCAGCATTCTACGTGACAGATATTGAGTTATACTAAACAATTCGGTTTTAATAACTAAAATTGGTCAAATACTTTGTACCTAAATCCATAAACAGAAAATTTACATGTCTAGACGACAACCTTAAGAGTTAGGAAGTTTAGAATATAGAATTTTAAGTCTAAGGAAAGTTTATGCATGCATTGGATTGCTATAGCTTATGATTTGTTACGCTTACTGTTTGCAGTAACTTTATAACATCATTAAATAAATTAAATTGCAGTTTGCAATGCGTGCACGTGTGCGCATTGCTTTCCTTTAATGTCACTCTCGTTCGCAGCATTTTCTGACCACTTTCCATGCTGCGCAGTAGTACACGGAGCTGTTCTATTATGAAATGTCAAGTCAACTCAAATCACATCACATCAAATCGCATGGTTATCCAGGTTCTGTGTTGAAATACCTCTGAGAGTTTTTCAAAACGCACAACACACGCGAAACTGAAACGCGAGAGTGAAAACTTAATTGGGAAAATGACTAAATTTACCATAAACTGCGCCAAATCAATCAAACTCTAAATCCGCAGCACTAAACCTAAACACTTTGCACATTTTGCAATGACAACTAGCTGCATTATTCATTTATTCATTATTTTGTGCATTACGTAAATATCAGGAAAAATCGTTGTAACAATATTTTTAGTTTTTAGGTCAGTTTATATGTTTTGTTTGCTCATTTGTATGTTAGGTATGTATGAGTTCATGTTCGGTTTGTGTTTCCTAAAATTCCATGTCATGCATCGCTGGCATTGTTGGCGAACGTGAAATGAGTAAAATTGATGTAAAATTATATTGGTCATTGGATCCGCACTTACCGATTACATTGTCATTAAACTGTCGTAAAGGTATCGTTGCACTTGTTGTGGCATTGCCAAACATCCATCATAAATCCATTACTGTAGTGTAGAATGTGTGCAATGCAAAAACTTCCAATGGCTTAATAATGTTACAAACACCGTGTTAGTATTATTTCTGCATTTTCTCCAATTACCTTAAAGTTCAGCTGGCAAAAATTGCAACAACTACTCCAAATGCGTTAAATGGGGTTGTTGCATGCATTTTTAAATCGATTATAACTTATATGAATCAATAATATATGTATTTTAATATAGCATGGTGTAGAATTAAGTGTCAAAATAATTTTTCTTAGAATATATTAACAATTCAAATTTAACACTAGATTTAAAATCAGAAATATTTGTGAGTCATAGCCACGTTATAGCATGCCGAAATGCTGCCGATTCGGCTACTTTCGTTCAACTCCGCTCGACCCAGCGCGCAGGCGCGGCGAGCCAACAGACTCTAGTGACTATATTAGAAAATAACCAATATTAGTCATTCTAACGTGACGTCATTGTAGGATTGTAGAATTAGAATGCTCTGAAGAGTTTTAGATCATTCTAACATGACGAAACATATTGTTTGTTTCCCATGTTTTCTTTGGTATAAAATTCAACAGATCATTCTAATTCTGAAGTCACATTTTGTTTACACTCCACGACTCTAACCTCAATTAGGCGTTTTGACCACGTGATTAGAATTCAAGTAGCTTGACGTATGTATATTAAGTTGCATATCTCACATAATTTAGCTGAGCAAAGGGTGTCGTCTACACTCGAGACTCACTTTACCTGCTATTGTGGGGAACAATGGAAAAAAATACCATTCAAGAATTTATGGGTAGGATTTTTATGGCGGCAGGAAATGTCATGTCAATTTATTTTGCATGGTTACCATTTTAATTAAGATATGATAATTAAAATTTTAAAACAAATAACAAAAGTTAATGTTCCTGTTAATCCGCAGAAAAGGGGCGTATTCTACGGACAAAACGGAGACCAAATCCGAAAAAAAAATTCTTAGGATATACCCGTTTTCGAGTTATACGCAATTTAAGTTGACCAATGGGAATGCAAGATTTCGAATTAAACCGCAATTAAAAATGTAATTTTTTTTTGTAAACTATAAAGGAAGCGATGCTTTACACTTTACAATTAAAATGCGTTGCTACAAGATTTATACATTATCCTTCCTGTAATATCGCGTGCTCATTTACGAATGAGTGATTGATTAACACTTTTTGTAATTTCCTCAGAAGCGATTGAATCGATTAACAATCAAAAGTTGTTGCAAGATGTGTAGATTTATTATCTTGATTGAATCATCGTTTAAATTAAAAATAGGTACTGCACATGAAAAATATTAATTGGCAAATATGCATAAAATTACTCTTTTAGGAAAAAAAATAAGGTTAATAATATTTTCTTCAGCCTATCAATTCGTTTGAACTTACAATAAATAATGAATAACCAACGAACAAACATGTGATTTTGACGATGTATGTATGTCAATGCAAAATTTAATACTTCGCGCTAAGGTGGTTGTCTAGACATGTAATTTCATTTTTAAATCTAATAATGGCACTTTCTACATAAGTTGTACAAGTTGCTTTTTCTACGACCACTAAATTACAATGTTACAAGATTATCTTTTTCGTTTATTTATGACATTGACGATAGTGACTTGTCAAATGTCAGTGTAATCTAGGTTTCTAGGTTACTATGTCAGTTCATACCCAAATATACTCAACAGTGTTTAGAATATTTTTTATGTACTAGTATACAAAAATGCACAGTATAAAGTATTATTTTGCGAGTGGTCGTAGAAAAACGACTTTTTCATTGTTCTCAGCTATAGACAGGGTAATCGAAGAGTCTCGAGTCTAGACAACCGCCTTAAACACCAGTTTCAGTCATTTGTGCTGCTGGTACATATTATTTGATTTTCTTTTGTGATTTAAGATTGGTAAGTCTTCACATCATTAGCTACATACAATGCAATGCAACCACATCATAAGTAATTATGATGTAAGCTGCAATCCTGCAATGTAATCGAATGCTGAGGTTTTGTAGTGTTGTAGCTGTAGCTGTAGTTGTAGCTGTAGCTGTAGCTGCATGTGGAATATTGGAATTACATAAAATTAGTCGTTCAGTCGATACATCGATGCATTCAATGCGGGAAGTGCAAATAGGAAATTTTCAGGAAGTGCTTGGAACGCTAAACTAAGCACGTGCGTGTTTGAAACTGTTGGCGGTGTGCAGTAAAGATGTCTCGTCATTGCATTTATCACCTATCGTCTGCAAATGACAAAAGAGGAGTTAAGACTCAAAACTGGAAACTTTCGCTTCCTTATGAGCATCGATCCTCTGCTTCTTGCTTGCTAGATTTTCACAGCTTCCATGCACTCGAACTCAATTGACACATAATCGTAATGAAGTAGCAACACTCTTAAAATGCTAAAACTGATGAATAGAAGTCATATTTTTTGTCAAATTATGGCGCACTCTTTAATCTAATCGCAATGCTCCACAATCCGCAATAAACAAATAATAATTCGAAATCAAAGTGGAGCACGACCAAAATTAACGTGGTGCAGAGATAATTATGTTTTTTCGCTTAATAGGAAAGACATACATTAAAGCCTAAAATGCTTATAAATATTCATAACTTAAGGGTGTCGTCTGGACTCGAGAGTCTTTTTACCTGCTATTATTGAGATCAATGAAAAAAATGATGTAAAATAAACTTAACATTCATGAATTCAGTAGGATTTTTTTTTGGTGGCAGCAACCACAGAACTTGCGTTGTACTATACAATGTCGTTTAAATAAATAAAATCGGTCAAATACTTCGGAAATTACTCTTATGGAAAATTTAGAAGTCCAAACGACAACCTTAACTCAACATTTTAAGAGAAAACTTCCACAAATATAGGAAAGCTTCCAAAACCATTAATATGCAAATGTAAAGGAGATGCACGTCAGGAATGTGTTAATCCCAATGTTTACAACCTTGTTTATTCAAATTGTCGCCTCTTCTGGAATAATTTATAAAGTTTTACGCAATATGTGTGAATCCACTCAACGACTCAACTATTCAACGATTCCACCCAAAACATTCTGTTTCTGGTCTAATTTTTGTTACTTAACAAATTTTCCAAAAATCACAAGCTACAGCTTGTTTAATGTTCAGGACAAGTGCGGAAATATCCCAGTACCCAGTGCAAGTCATCGCAAAGCTCGTAAATGTCAAACTGGCATCGTTTTGTGCCACATTAAAACGAATGCTGATGAGTCGGATGAGTGGTGGCAATATCTGTAATGAATATTTAGGCTAAATGCAGTGACAAACGCACAAAGTCAAGTATCAATGAACTCGCAACGTTGATAATGCGCGGCGCGGCGAGGCGTTCATAATTTCTAAAATCATAAGTGAAATTAACAAATTTGATTTCATATTTCATATTATCCATCACTTCCACATTAAAACGAACGTCAAGAACTGTATCGCATTTCAATGTTGTGTATTTTGCATGTTGTATACCTACTACGCAAATCCAATGTCAACATCCGTGATTAGGGTCACAGCGATCGAACGATTATATTCGTAGCGCGTCAATATCACTCATAGACGAGGATTATTCATGCAATCATGTGTGTTCGAGTCCAACATGAGGGTGATAGTTTTGCATGCTTTTGCGCATCTCTTGTGATAAGCGCAATTTCGATTGCATGTTATTAGCAACGCGTTGCAAAGCGATAAGTATACTGGGTCTTCACAAATGTTTGATTACCACGTCATCAAATTTTGAATACCCGCGCAAATTTTTTCGTTCTCAGGTTGGGGACCCTGTGTATTTGGTTACTTTTTGGTAACTTTGCAAGGCGGGAAATTTAAAATATGTCTCCCTTGCCAGTTACTTATCTGGTGATATATTTTTAAATTATAGCCAACTGCTGCTGGGCGCGAAATTCAAAATTTGATCACGTGGTAATCAGACATTTATGCAGCATATTTATCCAGCATATTTGTTCAAACAATTAATACAAAACACAACGTATTATTATTAAAGTTCTGCTTGTTAAACAATGGCATGTGTATATGAAAAGGAAAACGATTGAATAACTCAATTTTTAATCCGTGCTTATTTTATTGAACTTATTGAGCAATGAGCAACATTTGATTGGATCGTAACACTTTTTCCACACTTGCGTTTGATGATTGCCAGACATTTGCATTTTAATACTCGTTATTCGTGAACTATTGCTTGGATGTAAAAATTACAGTTTACAGATAGTTTTAATGCGCATTTCATTGAAAGGTGTTCCATATTTTGAAAAGTCTATCCATTTACATCACCAACGAATTTTCTACATTTTACTTTTTGATTTAGTGCTTGCTGCACCATTAATTGATCGTGTTCTCTATCGTATACAAACAGTTATTAGAATTTGCACTTTATAATCGTTTGTCAGACAGTCAGACATGAGACATGCATTGTCAATAATGACTTCATGCTGGTGGAAAAGTTGTAAATTATGATTGGATAACAATTATGATAATGATTTCGTCGGCTGTGCTTGTGCGATGTCTGGGGACTAGTGAGTAGTAAATAAGATTGATTAGACAAAATTATACGTTGCATAGCAGGCTCCTAGTTATAATTAAAAAAATTAGTCTAATTGCGGTAAAAATTGCAACATTGTCAAATAGGAAATGTGTGTCAGAAAAGATGTATAGGTACAATTCAAAAATCGTGTTTGAATAATTTTCATTTGAGATTTTAAATTGTACAACCTTAATAACAATGACTACTTACTTATTTTATGAAGATGGTAACTTGACCTTTGGGTACTATTTTCTGTTTTCAGACAAGACAATATTTCATAAATTATTTCTAGTATTTAATGTGCAGTTGTATTGATAGTTGATTTAATTGTATGAAGTGATTATCTAATTGCAAATGGGCCAAGGGCATTCATTATGCATATAATATTTGCAGTTTACAGTTTGCAGTTTTTTTTTTATCGATGCGTGGTTCAAGTGTCTTTGCTGTGCGTTCCTATGCGATTGATTGTTTAATTACGCACGCATCGTAATTCCTGTATTTATAGCATGTGCACATACTTCAGATACATGTAGGAGACACTAATAAGACATAAATCATCGTTCCGTCCTATATCAATCGTATTTATATTCAAACTTATCGAACTGTGTAATTTATTCTACATTCTAGATCTTAAAGAATATTGAAGATAGTTGCTCCGAATAAATTGAAGATTAGGTCTTAGCCTCGCAACTTCGGCACGAGATTTTTTCACAAATTCTGAAAGAGGATTAAATTATCTATCCAATGGTGTTAGATACAAGTGCACCGAGAACTTAGTTTGCGAAATACACGGGGTTGAATTTGGATTTTGACCGTAGTCACTATGCCATACGTTCGTCGATTAAATTGATGATTGAAACATAGCCAGGCAATTTAGGTACGAGATGTTTTCACATCATTTGAAAGAGGTTGAAATTTCCAATGGAATGGTATACGTTATAGGTGCGATCTGAATTTCATGCTCTAAATATAGGCCTTTTAATTTCGTTAAAATCCGCTTAATTGAAAGTTTATTTTTTCATGGCTACGCAACTTTTATTTCAAAAAATTTGAAACCATGAAGATGGTATTAAAAATGCTTTCAAGTGATACCAAAATTAGGTGCGTCCAAAATGTTTAATGAAAATTACGTTGAAAATAAATGATTTCCCATTCTTGTGATTTCATGCAATCATTCATTCAAACTCAACTTTAACATAGCCACACATAACTTTTCGTCACTTTTCTTAGACTAGATGATAGCTAATGAAATGTTCTTTCTCATGGTGTGAAGTAATAGTTTGAATGACAGCGGTTTTGCCGTCTTTCAGGCCAGTTAAAAATGATCTATGGCATTATTTCCTGAACTTATCAGCATTTTTTTTAAATTCTTCATTTAATTTAAATTCGCTATAAATCAATCAAAGAAATGGCATTAATGGCAGTTTTCACACAGCATATGAATATGTATTCTATCGCATAATTAGCGATTAATTCCAATTTTCCACCATGCAAGTTGATGTCGGCATGAATGAATTATTATGTAACATTTCACTAATAGTTTACACCGTTTATATACATTCAACATACAGCCGTCAACGTGCAAGAAACATTTGTGTTGCGACGATTTAATATGTCTGCGGCAATGTCGGCATGTCTTAACTCCTAACTAGTCCAATAGCAATCGGTGATATTGACCGTAATTCCTTAATTGCTTCAAGCGCACGATCGTACGGACCATATAGCACTTCTACATGAACACCGAACTGACCGAATACTGAACACCAATGAGGCAGTAAACACACGCCATAATATTACATAATACCTATGAGTATATAGCAAAAAAATGTAATAAAAGTAATGTTTTAGTTGTTGGCAATTTTAAAAAAACTCGGCTTCGAATTTCGTATTCTTCATATTCTGAATTAGGTAATATCCTGATTAGGTACATTGATCTTCATATAAAGACACTTTTATTGTCTTAAAGGGCAATTTGAGAGTAGAAATTTTGGAGCTTGAGGCTCGATTATTCTGTATTATAATTTTCAAGGTTTGCAAGTAGTTTATCAACTTTTATATTACCGCTTTTTATTCTTTATTTTTTTATTTTACTCTTTATTCTTTTGACGTTCCGTCATCTGAAACCTAAGATGGGTTCTGTTGGGTATTATACTAGAACAAGTCTAGGAAATACTGCGAAGTTAATACGATCATTAAAATATAAGTAATAAAAATGTTTACTAACAAGATCTTTTTAACTGATTTAAATTAGAGAATAGCAATAATAATGAATTTTTTAATAATATTAATGAATTTTGGTTTCTAAATGAATATTCTGTACAGGGTGTTAATAAGATAACTTTACAGAGCTTGGTGGGTGAAAGGGGACATCAAAACAAGAAGAAAGTTTAATACACGAAGATCCAATACTCAATGGTTCTCGAGATATACCCCTTTGAAATGTTTATTTACTCCTTTTAAGATAAGGCTATTATAATATTTATTTACTGTAACTAACCAATTATTGCAGTAAAAAGTTATTTCACAAGGTTTTCAAATTATCGTCTATCCTGTTGTACAGTTGCACAGTTGCACAGTTGCACAGTTGAAGTCGTTGGCGAAGAGATTCACGGACTCGATTGAATGCAGTTCCATTTCTAATTTGTTCGAAACTTGTCCCCAA
>JARJDQ010025369.1:0-30116 GCA_030264215.1 Geostiba sp. GC000077
TGCTGAGGACCAGCGTCATCTGGCAGATGCAGATGGTGCCGCATATCCGCCCATCCTGCGGTGGGATGATGAGGTCCTCCACCGGAATGGGTTTCTTCTTCGGCATTGCTGGGTGATTCACTGCGGTGCACTGGGTGGAAACAGCATGGCGACCGCGAGAGCGATCGCGAGCGTGTGAGGTGGATTGATGTCGGGCGCTGTACTGCGCAGCGGCTGCTCGCGGAGATGGACGAGCGCCGACGACGTGGTCGGCCGGCAGCGGCGGTGGGATCAATATTTCACTGCGCCAGGCACGAAATCAATATGCACGTATGTCGTCAGCAGTGGGGCCCGCTCACACCAGCGCATGAGGGGCCGTACACATACAGCGTGCGGTGTCGTGCCCGGTTCGTGCGACCTCGTGCGGCGAGCCACAACACACAACACTGAGACAGCGCGACGAGCGAATATTTAAAGCGGAGTGCATTTTTGGACAGTGATAATACGCTAATTGCGATCGGGTGGCATTACTGGATTAATATCGCGGAGCTTGTGGCTTACCTGCTGCGAGTCGGCGCGGAGCGTCGGAGCGTCTCTTCGCCGCGAGGTCACATGGGCGCCTCGCTGGTGGCGGCGGCAGCAGCGGCACGCGCCGAGTCCATCTGGCGGGGGCCGGCGGGATCGATACGCACGCCGCGCGCCGCGACGACCGCAGTGCCCCGACCGACCTCCGAGCAGCCGTGAGCGCCGAGAGCGCGCGCCACCCTCTCCTCGTGCTGTGAGCTGTGTGTGAGCGACCCACAGCGCCTGGGTGCCGTGCCGCCGCGCCGCGCGCGCGATGTGAGTGCTCGCCGCCGCCGTCCCCCGCCGATGGTGTCGCCTGCGCGTCGCCGCGTGCCGCTATGGAAGAGGAGCCCGGCGCCGAGGAGCAGACGCTCAAGCAGAAGGTGCTCTTCTACATCACCGCCTTCTTCGTCCTCCTCGGCATCTTCTCGCTGTTCGCCTTCCTCTTTCTGGTGCCTTTCGTCATCGATCCGGCGTTCACCACCGTCTTCATGGAGTTCGACGAGCGGCCGGCGTGGTGCGTGACGATGGACGCCGAGCGCCGGCTGGGCGTCTCGAACTGCACGTGGGCGTCGTGTCGCGAGGGCTGCACGAAGGACACGTACACGTGCACGCAGGTGCGCGTCAACTATCGCATCGTGCCCGCCGACTTTAACTACTCGCTGCTGGCGCTGCCCACGGACGAACCGACGCCGCCACCACCGGACCGCTATCGCCGCGCCGCCCCCGCCGTCGAGGTGCCCACGGACCGCGACTACGACTACTACGTCGCCGAGGCTGAGCCGACCGGACTCATGGGCAACGACTCCGAGTGGTATTATGTGGGCGCCAAGCTGATGCCGAATGTGAAGGGCTGCGGCTATCCGCCCATGCTCAACTGCTCCATTTGGCTGAAACGCTACCAGGACATCGGCACCAACTTCACCTGCTACTATAGCCGCGTCGATCCGGGTCTGGTCATCAGCCATCTGGACATGTGGCAGGTGTATATGAATCTCGTCTACGCCATGGCCATTCCCATTCCGTCGTTCATCATCTCCATCATCTACCTGACGTTCGCCTACTTCAAGATCTACAGCGAGGACGAGGAGGCCGTGCCGCTGGAGAAGAACGCCGAGGCGATGGACATGGAGGGCGAGTCCAGCCTTCCGGATGAGACGCCACTGCAGCCCACCTCCAGCGGAGCGACGCCCGCGTCGGAGGCGTTCCGCGAGGACCTCGCCAGCTTCGGGCACCACTTCAAGGTCGCGATGGCCGACGAGATGAGCCGCGAAAGCTTCGCCGACGGCGTCGCCAACTCGATCTCCATTCCGGGGTAAGTTCAGCAGACCTCCACACGTCAGCTGACACATTGCGATCTATAGCACCTCAGCTCGGGACGCGGGACCTCGGTTATATCATCAATCATTGCATCATTGGCCTTGTTTGCGTCGCGAACCGTGTTCGCCCCCATTACGTGATGCTATTCCGATCCAAGTACATATCACCCCAAGACCCAAAACGCCAAAGTTTACTCGGTCACATATTTTATGCATTGCGTTTGGATGCTTTCGAATTGATGGACGACACACGATCGAACGAATCGAACCCCAAACACACGTACAGCAGTTATATAAAGTGGTGGAGGGCGGAGAAGCGGCATATTTTCAACAAACTTTTCCAGTACTCGTTTCTCATGCCTCTGCGTGCGAAATTACAAGATTGCGCAGCGGTGCTGGTGTTTTGCAGCAGTTATTAACGGCTGCCAACGTTGGACAGCGAGAAGTTTCGAGAAACTTGTTCAGGCTGGGTCGTTACACCCATTTCACCCTTCGGTCTCGTGCAGCGTTGCGGCAGTTATTTCGTTATTTGTCCCTGCTATTTACTTCTCGCCGCATGACATAATATACCCGTACTTCTTCGTACCACCGCAAAACAACAACAAAAAACACTGCTTTTACAACTCCAACCGAGCTCATCCGAGTTGGCAAAAATCATACCATAAGCTTTAAACTCGAAATAATAAAGTTGTAAAATGACTTCAGTTATTTTTCTTTCTTTTAGGAATTTGACGACAATGACGACGAGCATTTCGATGACGGGCGGGCCGATAGCGGACATTTAACGTGCTGCCATCTGTGCGCGAGAAGCTTTGACGTTTTTGGCGCGCCGTGACGCGCGCCACCCACCGCAGCCGCCTCCTACCTTCTCAGGCTTGAGTGTTTTCGTACTTCTTTTGATATACTCTAAAACCAGCGCGTAACGAAATGCACGTCCTGCACGTCGGCGCCGAAGCCCCGCCTCGATGCCGCGCTGCATTTGGCCGAAGGCAGGCCCTGAAGCTTGAGAAGAGGGCGGAGCTAAAAGCACTGTAAGCAACTGTCCGATTCCGAACAGGTCCGTATCGGAACACAAGCGCAAGGGCACAGAGCCGCAAACGACAGATATTCAAAGTGCGCAACACTTGTTATAATCATTATTGATATCTTGCATATAATCTATTACATTTATCGCGGAACGTGATTTTTCGAATTTTACGTGTGTTATTGCTTTAGATAGTGAAGGAAGACGAGCGAGGTGCATGTGCCCCCCACCCTCGTCCACATCGCGCCATTTTCACAACTCACAACAAAACACTCAACACATTCCACATATTAAATTAGTCACATCTTAATCTACGATTCAATTTAAATGTAAATAATGAACAATGAAGGAAAATTGAGAAAAACGCAAAAAAAATATGAGAAAGCTCACACCTGCTGACTTATCTTATCAAGCGAAACATGCACCAACTTTAATGTGCCGACGCGACATAATGTACAAGACATGCAATACTTTATTCTATATAACGTTCAGCAGCGTTCACGTTTACATGTTTTTAAAACTAAATGACGACTAATCATTGATTTTCGGTTCGATTCTCAATCGATGTGGTTATTTCCTTGTCCATTCTACCTACTAACACCCTGTCCTTTTAACCCCCCAACATCCCACAGGTTGTCAAACGTATCGGAAGTCAATAATTTACCCTCTCCACCCCCACGCAAACGTAATGCACACCGCTCCTCCCACCCCTCATCAATTTTGATGCTAAGCTTAAGCATTCATCGATTCGATCAATCATTAATTATACACAAATCGAGATGATGTGTATTGACACAAATGAAGCAAAAGAAGTATAAATAGTCAACCCGTCCGTTTGTAATGCGCGCCTGCAATTCTAACTAAGTACTAAAAAAGCAAAGTCACAAGAGAGACACTTTATCATTGATGTTAAATTTGATGCGTTGATATTTTATTATTAACTACACGTATTTTGAATTGGATTGCTTTTGACGCCACTTGTTCATAGCTCGTAGTTGTTGACTTGAATGTGCTTGTTTTGCGTTGATCACGTGAGGTTATTACAATTTACAAACACACATAACGAACGCTCGCAGTGCGACGCAGTGACGAATCGATATTGAAGACAAAAAGAGGTATATATAAAATATAACTTGCTGTTAGATTACGTGCCTTCCATATGTATCTGTTGACATTATTGAAACATTACGAAAACACACGAAAACGAAACGATGAGGTGATGAGAGGTAGATGATTGTATAGGAAGCTGGTGGTTGACGGAGGAGCCGAGAGAAGTGATGAGTTCGTTAGCAGCGACACCTGTTGTTCAATAGCTTTGCAGAATACTGTTGCGAATTTGCAAAAAACTGTAAAATAAAATACAAACCAAATGACGCAAACATAAGCCGTAATTGTTATTCAATTAGAACAGCACTGACTACTTGTAACAATTTTAAACAAAAAAATGAGATGAGAACAAAAACATTTACGCGACATGCGGGAACATGCGAATTGCATGCGCAAATGATGATTGCGACAGCAATGCGGTAGTAATCAGAACAGAATTGTACATAAAAGTTCTTCTAGATTTTATTCTAGATCGTTTTTAGTTTGAAGGACACAGCGACACACACAAACACACAAGAAACATGAGTATTGTAAAAATTGTAAATGCTAGCCCACACGTTGATTGGACACTGGACGGAGCCACGCCTACGCGTTTGCCACGCCTCCCACTCGCCACTCCCACAACGAACAATTGTTACCTCCCACGTTACTTGATGTTCATCACTCTTACCAAATCTCAGTGTCTGACTCTATTTGTATGTGGTTTTTGTTTGCTGAAAGGCGTGGCTTATTGTGTCTGGACCAATCGCGGATCACATACACACACCCACAATCACGCCCACCCATAATGAATTTGACAGTAAGTAAGTGACAGCTTTAACTAATTAACAATGGAGGAAAAGAAACACAAACGTAAATATTGTCCATCACACATGGAGACGTGTATCTTGTAACAAAACAGAACAAACTGACATTGTTTATAGCTTAGCGAATTTAGTCAACTGCAACTTGCAAACATGCAAACCAAAGAATAATAAAGAGGAAGATGACGTTTAAAAGGTTACGACGACAGATTCATGCAGATTTCAGCATCACTTGTGATATACTCGTATTATATAAATATTTAACTTGTGTTGGCGAAGATAAAATAAAATTCGAATCAAATTAAAGAATAACTATTTAAATGTTAAGGAGACGAGGATGCCGATGAACGATATGAACTAAACAATTTAGAAACAGACGCAGATGCAATTCGAGAGGAAATTTGTGGCCTACGGAGTTTAGGCATTTGTAAAATATTAAAGATGAGAAACCAAAATGAAGGCGATTGTAAATTGGAGCATTTGGAGCAAAGTTCGACTTTAGATGGCAACCGACTTTCATCCCATACCCCCGCTGCTGATCTGAGCTGAGCCGACGACGTGACGAGGAGTTTTCCCTCGTCGTGTTTGGGCAAGTTGTGAGATTTGCTTTGCAACCGGCGGGAAAATAGCGACTAAATCTCTTTTAAGCTGTTGCTTGACTTGACTCTATGGACTCGCTTTGATGAAGATGATGTGGTTGCTGATAAAGGAGCAGTTAATGAGGAGAAAGATGTGAGACAATTATCGCAATATATGAATTTTCTTCTTGTATCTATTCTGAGATTCGTGAATATTTTTGTTTGTTACAAACACACACACATGCCTGACCCTAAGCCCCGCCCACCCAACGATCTTTATCCCCCCCTCTCCACGAAACATACACACTTTACGCGCCCACGATGATTATTATATTGATTAATATAATGAAACCATAAAAAATACTATTATTATTGATTATATAATATATTTGCAAATATTTATAAACATCATTTGTGATACACTGCTCATTTAGGAGTACTAAAAAAAATACTAATAGATATTTCAATAATACAGATTCTAAATATCACTCCAATCGTTGGATGCGTTTTATTGCTGTTACCTAATTCTTGCAGGTTGCAGATAACGCCCAGGTCTAGTTCACACTGTAAGAGCCGTTTTACACGGTCTAGTTTTTCGACCAGTTTCTCGATCGATTTGTTGGTAACTATGTATGGTGGCCAACAGTCGTTACCATGACTACCATGGTTGCCAGAAGTTTGATCGAGTTGTTGGTGGTGGGACCGTGTAAAACGGCTCTAAGAGCAGTTGAAGATGAAGATGATCAAGAAATTGATCGAAAAACTAGACCGTGTAAAACGGCTCTTAATGTGCGCTTAATCGCGCTGACAAGGAGTGTGTGGTCGTAAATATTATTAGCATCGGCAAGTGTCACGTTTTTATTTTCGTGCTTCTGCTTCGTTTCTGTTTTCGGTTGCTCGCTGAGCCGCGGAGTGACAGAGATAAACGAGGCAAGCAATTCGCGTGTGCGAATTCAGCGGGACTCGACGGCGGCGGCGGGTAGGGACCGGGCACATGTGGACAGGGCCACCGAGCGTGTGGATGCGGTCACCGCGCGTATTGTTGCGCCGGTCGCCAAGCAACGCGGGCCTCCTCAGCCCGTTGAATCAGAAATCCGGTCCGGCCCGGTCCGGAGTCCGCTGAGGAGGTGAGGTGAGGCACCTTTGGTCTTCTTCGGCCGGCGTCGTGTCCTCTCGCCCACAGCCCAGCGTCCGGCGTCTCTCCGCGGAGTCGCGGCCCTCGCCGTCTACCTGTTGCACGAAGCACGACGCTGGACTGTTTAAGTCACAATCGCACATCGCGCAACCAAGCAATCCCCAAAACTTCATCTTCATCTAAGTAACATTTGAAGGAACATGTGCAATAAGTGAGTGTGTAGTGCGCTGAGATTTACTGCGAGAAGGTCAGGGACGAGGGACCCAATCGAAAAATGACAGCTGGTCAGGTGGTCTTCAAGCTGGCAATGGTATGGGCAGTGATCTAGTGATGTCGTCCTCCTACTCACATCACCATGAGCTGGTGTGCCATGACGAGCATGAGGATGCAGATGAGGATGGCGAGAGCGAGACGTCGGAGGCGCGGTGGCACGAGGACTGCTGCGGCGAGTGCGCTTCGTGCCTCCGGCTAAGGGACAACAACAATCGGGCGGATTCAATGACGAAAAGGTAATACCATCCTCTATACTCCTCTACTCCTCTATTCAGGTTGACTGTGCGAACAGTGCGACTGATATCGGATATGGGATATGGGGAGGAAAGATGAGACGGTTATTCAAATTTGACTCAACCTTGAGACCTATTGACTCGGGTATGTGCTTGGGTTGACAAAAATAAAAATCGCGGAACCTGCTGACGATGGACGTATTCCGTTATTGGACCGGGCGCCCGAGGAATTTTAATTAATTTCAGCACTAATATATCCGTTTAGCAAAGTCATACGATGCCAATGGTAATGGACTTCTCTACTTCCGTTGTAGTCGTTCCTTCCAAGTTGATTTGGTTGAGGTCAAGATAAATTAATTGATGGTATTGAAAGAGTAATTTTTCCACATTCGTGCTCATTTCTGTGGGTTAAGTTTGGGTGTTTCAGCCATGCGTCGGTTGTGGTGTGGGTTTATTAATAGCGAAGGATGCCACCGAGCCGCGTGCCAAACGGCACCGCGGCGTGGCGTTCAATGAGTGACTGATACGTTTCCGAAGCGTGGTTGTGGTGGCGCGTGAATTAACTCGCCTTCTTCTTGTGTTTCCCACGTGTAGGTTCGTCACCGTGGGCTCGGTGCGGTATGGCGTGCGGCTGGGCGCGGTGTCGCCGCCGCCGCCGGGCGTGGGCCGCCCGCGGTACCGCGCGCAGCGGTGCTGCTGGTCGACGGCGTCGGCTGCCGCCCGGATCCCCCCGTCGCCATCGGCGGCGCTTATAAATAGCCGCGACGCCCGCGATATTTTCGGCTTGGGCGGCGAGTGCGCGTCCCCGTCGCCGGCGTCAGTGCGCGGCCAGCAGCTGAGGCGGCGCGGTCCGCTGTACGAACGCCTCTGCGACGGCGAGTGCGAGCAGCGCGAGCAGCGAGAGTGCCCCAGCGCCGTCGGCGCCGGCGTCGTCCACGAGGGCGCGCTGGACCGCCTGCCGCGCTTCCGCTTCGGCGGCAACCGCGACCACCGCCGCACCGACAAGGAGCTCTTCCTGCGCGAGCTGATGGACCGGCGCCGCAAGACGCCGGTGGTGGCGGTGCCACCGGTCCCGCCCCCACGCAATCGGCACGCCCCTCGCTCCCCGGAACCGACCTCCACGACTGCTCCGCCCCAATCAGCCGAGATCCTCACCAACACCATGCGGACCATGCCGCTGCGCAGTGCCTCCTTCTCTGAGGTGGACTACTCAACCTCGGACAATAAGTATGTGATGACTAGGCCCCGCCTCGAGGAGGAAACCACGCCTCCCGAAGTGAAACCTTCCGTGATTGCTAGTGTCCTTGCGACTTTACCCCGTGTGAAAAAGTGCCATGAATCCACTGTGAGTACTAGAGTGAGTGCACCTCCTGTGGCTATACCGGAGCAGGATCTCGACTGCAAACGAAATAGTGACTCCTCCTCCACCTCCTCACAAACTCTACAGGAGAAGAAGCGTGACAAATCACGCCGACGCAAGGGGATCTACCTGGACCAATGGCCCAATGAGGTGCTTCCAATAAGTGACTTGCAATCATTGCCTAACTTCCCCAAAGACACTCTCATCCCGGCCTTAGCTCCGCCCGTCCATAATAATCCAGTTCCGCCCATTTGGACCACAAGTGAGATTCCCAAAGTCCAAATAAGTGCGGAAATTGACTGTAGCGATGTGTGGACAACATTGGAAACCACAACCATTTCTGAGAATCCAATTCCCCTCCCTCCCACAACAATTGACTGTCCAATAGACTGGTCCACTTCGAATCCCCGCCCACCTCTCTCCACCCAAACCTCAGAGGAGAAAGATACCTTAAGGATATTCAAACCACCACAGCTGCTCAGAGCTGATTCCCTCTCCGAAGGGGAACCCGAAGATCGCAGATCCGAAATAGCTCCCTCTGATGTTTCCGACTGCGAGAGTCGCACCTCCATAGGGAACGAGTCTCCCGGGTCGGGACCTCACACTCCAAGGCGTTATTCCAAACGGCCCCTTAGAGGACCATACGGGCAAATGCTCGAGGCGGAGATGAAGAAGCCCGACAGAAAGAATCAATGCCCCGATTTAAAGTTCCTCGAGGATCTGTCACCAGGAGGAGTGTCACTCTCCACCAGCAGCTCTATGGGGGCGGCTGATGGCAAGAGCAAATACTCAAATCGACGCTGCAACAATCATTCCTTGGACGATTCGCAACTCAAGCATCAGCTTTCACCATCGCCCTCGCATTCACCATCTCCTTCACCCTCTCCCAGTATATCACCCAGCAAGTTGCCATCGAAGAGAAAGGCTAGTGTTGATTCGTCCCAGGACACTGATCATGTGTCAGCAAGTGGGTCGGGGAACAAATTGGTCGTGTCTCATCAACGCACCACGTCTAGTCCATCCAAGTTGGAGGGTTTTCAACCTCCCGAGGCTTCCGATGAGTTGCTACAGCAGTTACTCCGAGGGAGTTCCGAGCAACTTGCGTTAAACGTGAGTATTTTTTTTCTTCTGAGTTTCATGCTGGAATTAAGGCGATGCCGATCCGCTGGGTTAATTTTAGACTTTGACAAACTTAGCGTTTGTCAATATTTTCACGGCGCGCGCGCGGCCATTTAAAAATAGTGTGACGAAACGTGCGCGTTACGCAAAAAGAAAATTTTCCACAACATTACAAATTCATTGAGATTTTGAGACTTAAATATCCTGGCATCCTGGCACACGCCAAAACCCCGTTGCTCATACCATGTGTTTGGCGTTTATTGTCTTTGACTGGAATTTTTGCATTTTGCGGAAAGGCGAATGCGTATATGATTCACGCATTGCGAGATTTGTTATGACACGCGCGGCGCGGAAGGCGAATAATTTTAAAATCGACCGGAGTGCGCTGCGCAGCGCCGACGCCGCGGCGCAGATTGCACACGTCGGCGGCGGGCGCCGCGACGCTCCGCACACGCAGAACCGCCGCACGAGACGCGACCAAGGTGTGGCTGCAAAACGAGCGCCGCGTTCCGCCACATTTCACGCGGCAAGGCCCCATTTTCCATGTTTGTGTGCGCCATGGTCGCCTCGGTGGTGTTGAAAATGTGAGCGCGTTCCGGTCGCAATGGGTGACATCGGGGACGCCTCTCAGGCCTCCCAGGCCTCCCAATCGGTCGCCGCCGAAGAGCATCCTGTTGCGCCTGTTGCCAACGGCGGCGGCAACAGGGCCACAGCCTCCGAAGTGGAACAACTTGTGGAGTCTACAGTGCTGCCATTGGTAAAAATGGTGCATTTTACCATTTATCCACCATTTATCAACGCGAAACAAGCTATTTCAGTACAATAGTGACGACAGTGACGTTAATTGCATTTTCTTGCATTCCAGGATACAAGAACACACGTGGTCATAGAATTGTACGACACCGAGCGGCATTACGTCGAATCCCTGCAGATCCTCATCACGGTAAGTTGGTGTAGAACAAAAAGGAATAACACAACAAAGAAAAATTGAAAACTTTCCAGTCCCAGAAGCAGATGTTTTTCGTATAAAACGGGACACGTGTTTGCCATTTTTATTGTTCCTGATTTTACGTTTAATATAGAATGTATCCTTCAGGAAACTAGAGCAGTAGACCACGTCCCAAGGGATGCACCTTTCGAATCTTCCACCCTCGACAAGAACATCGCAATAACCTCAATCCGCTTGACTCAAAATGGCGAATAACAGATTAACGGAATAACAATGTCTATTTTTCGGTTTGCTTCCTTTGTGTTGCATCGGGTTTTTAAATAGTAGGTAATTATTTTTTATTAAGTGCGAGCACGCGGCGCATATAAATAAATCGATTGTGCGAATGCGCTCATAAAACGTCGCGCTCGTAATTCACTCGCGATTCGTGGCGCGAATTTCATCTTGCATTTAAAACAGAGAGGAGGAACGATAAATATTGAATGGCGGGCGGGCCCTCCGCACTGAAAAAGAACCGCAACGAATAAATTATCTTTTGCCGTCCTGCGTGGTACAACGCCGTTATTTTGTTTTTACAAATCAACTTGTACCTCGTATATAATTTCATCATGCGCTGATTTATTTACCCATTCATTTGAAGGCAGACGCCAATAAACATTATTTCGGTATTCGGTGCTGCTGATTATGTTGGAGAGTAACGCGTCCGATTTGGTTGTGTTCGCAGAAATACTTGGAGCCGTTAAAGAGCCCCGAAAACGCCGGCCTGCTCGACGCGGCGCTCGTGGACGAGATTTTCGACCAAGTGAGTCGTCTGTGGTCCCAAACCAATTGATTTACGACGAATTATTAATTTATGCGCACCGCGTATTTTTAGATCCCCGCACTGCACAGTCATCACATCGCTTTTCTCGAGGACTTGAAGAAACGCCTGGATCGCTGGGACGTGCAGCAAAAAGTCGGCGATGTTCTCCTTGGAATGGTAACTCTATCCGTCTTCAAATCAACTTGGTAATTGTTGCTTATTGTAAATGGGTCTTTGTTGTAGTACTCAAATCCGGTTGCAACTGAGCTGTACACGAACTATGTGAACAATTGGAATCGGGCGAGGGAGATCTACAAGACTGCCCAGCAATCCAAACCGGCATTTGCCAAATTCTTAGAGGTAACACTCCTAATTCCATTTCATACCAAAGCTAATGCTTTGTTTTCAGGCAAGTGCAAAGGAACACAAAGGAAAGCTAGCCCTAGGCGAACTTCTAATCAAACCGATTCAAATCTTCCCAAAATATGAACTCCTCATCGGACGCCTCATCACTCATACGAAGACCTCCCACCCGGATTACAACCTTCTGCTCTCTGCTCAACGAGAACTCCACGAGCAGATACTCAATATCAATTGCACTGAGCGCGAGGCCTTGGATTTGGATCAACTCCGAGAGATTGAAGGTCTTGTGGAAGGTCTTATGGAACTGGTAGTTGCTGATCGCCAGTTCCTCCGACATGATTCAGTGCATATGAAGGCTCCTGGAGGTGGTCTGAAGGAACGCGCCCTGTTCCTCTTTTCTGATCTCTTGCTCATCACCAGCATCAAACGGAGAAGTGGCACTACCCGTAAACCAGTGACCATTACAGGCGCCCTTAGCTCACAAGGAAGTGTAGTGAGCACTCTGGAAGCAAACAAGTACAAGCTCCTCATGAAGATCTCCTTGGAAGAGTTGGAAATCGTTCGTGCAAAAGATGAGAAACTGCGGCAGATAATGATTGAGATTGAAAAGCTAACTGACGACATTGCAACACTGAATCAGATTCAGGATCTAGTGTGGTCTTTGCATCGGGGACATGGGCAGTTGGACGATATTGTGCGGGAGATGTTAGGGAACATGAGTAAGCAGCTCAATGATCAACAGAATTCGGACTCGCAATTGTGCTGCGTGGACCTGAGTGTGACCACAAGTGCGGAGTTGGTGTCACTGGTGTTTGCGAAGCCTGACAAGCGAGCCTGTTGGGAGGAGAGCTTCAACGAGGCTAGGCACAAGTTGTCAATGTCATGTGATAGAAGACCCCTTCCCGAGTTGTTGGCAGCTGTACCGATTAGAAAGACAAGGGCCGGATTGCAGTTCACCTGCGCTGCACCTACCCAAGGAGAAAATGGCAGAGATGTTTGGGTTTGCAACAGTGACGGTTATGTAGGACAGCTTTGTGTACTATCACTTCAACCTGAACCTAACGTGATCTCCTGCAACGGTGTTTGCAACGCGCGGATATTGTGCATTGCATCGGTACCGGCTCTGAAACCAGAACACCAAGAAGCGTCCAAAGAGGGACAACCTAAAGACAGTGCTAGGTCTCAGCCAACGAATCCGGAAACCATTCAGTTTGATAGTAGTTCATCCAGTGAATACGATGAGAGAAGTGACGAGGAATCTGGGGAACAGCTGGGAAATAAGAAGGAAGCGGTAATATCACCTCAGAACACTTCTACTGCAAAGTCCACGGAAACTGCTAATACTGACTCGGAGGAGGCGGATACTTCCGCTTCCACCATGTGGTTGGGAACTGAGGATGGTTGCATTCATGTGTACAACTCCAGTGACAACATTCGGATCAAAAAGAATAAGATAAGACTGCAACATGGATCCGCCATTTTGTGCATAATGTAAGCTAACGAATCCTTAACCATACATGTTATCTAAAACTTCGATTATTTTAGTTATCTGGAAAACAGGGTCTTTATATCATTGGCAAATGGCGATCTCATTATCTATGAACGTGATTCGAGTAAGTGTCGAGGGATATTGTCCGAGGAATATTTTATTGGTAAATTGTGTGTTTTGCAGGTGGCGCTTGGAATACCAGTGCTCCAACCACGTTGGTGATTGGTAATGCACAGCAACCAATCTCTAAGATGCTCCCCAACTTAGGAAAACTCTGGTGTGCATGTGGGAACTCCGTAAAAGTCCTGAACGTCGAAACCCTTACCGTTGAACATATTTTTGCTGCCCATGGCGATGCCTATAAACCCATCGCTTGCCTGGTTGTAGCTGGTAACGGAGTGTGGTTGTCACTGCAGAACGCTGCCATGATAAAATGCTATCATGCCTCCACCTTTGATCTTCTCTGTGAGGTCAATGTCGCTCCGGCTGTTACCAAAATGTTAACGAGTAAGCATTATACACCATAGCTTATTGCAGTCTTCGTGATTCTGGGGTTTCATCTTGTTCATTGCATCTGTTGAAGGTTGCGATGACATCATCCGACAGCACAAAGCGGCATGTCTGCGAGTAACGTCCCTACTAGCGTGCAAGGAACTCCTCTGGATCGGCACCTCAGCGGGTGTGTTGCTCACCATGCCCCTCCCACATATCGCCGCCTGCGCAGACCGCCTCTCCATTGTGCCCAGTGTAGTGGGCGTACCGCACGGCCACACCGGTCATGTGCGCTTCCTCAGCCATGTCGAGGCCCCGGATTCGGGACCACTTCAGGTTACGTCTACCGCAAATCAAGCTCCGCCCAGCCAGCGTAACTCCACCCATAAGGCTAAACCAGAACGTCCCAACCCCAAACTACTTGTCATATCCGGCGGCGATGGATACGAAGACTTTCGCAATTCGAATCTCTCCGAGGTCGCCGGTCGCGAGGACTCAACGAACCATTTGCTCCTGTGGAACATTTAAAAGCTTCCGCACGCCGGGCCACCATCAAACATAAATTCGCATTTAATGCAAGCCTACACGAGTATACTAAAACGAAACCACTCAACGAAACTACGAAAACAAACATAAGTGATACCATGCCTTTGATTCGCATGAAGTTAGCACTTGTGGCAGCAACAAGCAAAAACACAACAAACAGAAGTTTCAAAAACAAAATCATGATTATATTACGTGTGATAATAATATTAAGTAAGTAGCATGTACATACATCGATTTAATTTTTCAATTTTACGTTCCTAACTCGAAATTCTATCAGTGCAATTGTCGTTCAAAAGTCTAGTTTAGTTGTTAATTTCTCCGAGATGCAGATGACGTAATATTTGTTTATAGATTTATAGATTTATTTATAGTTAATGTTACAGAGTAAATTATTACGATATATTAAGGGTGAATTTAGAGATGCAAAGTAACTTTAAGCTCAAACTCACTGCAACACATCAATGCCTCAACCGATATTACTGTGACTGCAACCCTGCAACTAAAAAGCAGACGTTATTTAAGACACATCGACTAATGCAACGCACTCGTTATTTGGTCACAAAATTTAAACTTCTATACATGTTCACTGTACACAAATCGATGAATACAACAATACAATAGAATATAATAGGATTGAAATTGAAATTAAAAATATCAACTGTAAACATTGTTAACTCAACAATTAATTCAGCATTTTTCAAACAATAGAGTAAACAAATTATATTTGTAATGCAAATTCTGATGAAAATTTACACCACGAAGTTATTTTTATATTGTTGATATTACGTCACAATTAAATATGTCTTTATTAAACATAAATTGATAAAAGCATAACAATCTCAAGTGTATTCTATTTTCAGTAATTTCAAGTCACATTTCTTCTTCTTGGTGTTGGTGATATGATTTTATTGTCCTGCTAGGCTTCGAGATGTAAATAAGTTTGGTGTTAAATTCGACAGCTAGATGTCGCTGACTGGTCGACTTTGAATTTAAAGAAATGTTGTTTATCATGATCTAACCTAAAAGCTGTGAGAACACTCGAGAATTTCGTGGCATTTCATCATCTCTCTCCGGGTCCGATAATCGCACCACATTTTCATATAATCGCAGTGATAGCAATGTCTAAACTCTGTCTGATAGAACAAGGTTAACAATATCCTAATATGGTAAGAGTTGGAATTAGTAGTTTTTATTAAATGTGATATAATTTATGATTTGGTTTTACACTTCAGGTTCGAGTATCAAATTTGAAACTGGCATTTGTCCACCCTGACCTGGGGATTGGCGGTGCTGAGCGGCTCGTTGTAGACGTCGCAGTTGCACTCAAAGATCAAGGCGTCCAAGTGCAATTTCTCACCAACCATTTTGATTCAACACATGCCTTCGATGAGTTGAAGGATGGCACATTACCAGTGAAAGTGATTGGAGATTGGTTGCCCAGACACATCTTTGGTGTGTTCCAAGCTGTATGTGCATACTTCCGCATGCTGTATCTTTCCCTGGTGTATGCCTTCTTCCTAAGATTTACTGAAAATCCAGATGTATACTTTGTCGATCAAATTCCTATGGCTGTGCCAATTTTAAAATGGACTGGCAAGCCAGTTATATACTACTGTCACCATCCAGACTTGTTAGCAAGTTCCCATGTTGGGTCAATGAAGAAGCTCTATAGAATGCCAATTGATTGGCTTGAAGAGTATGGCACATCCAAAGCAGATCTAATTTTGGTGAACAGTAAGTATACTAAAGAAGTATTCCAACGAACGTTCACGAAAATTGCCGGGGAAGGTAAGCAACTCCGAATTCTCTATCCGACGATCGCTTCGTCATTCCTGGACGACATCGCCGTCGCCAAAAAGCGCCCCTTGCATGAAATCGCACCGGAGATCGAAGCTGCCCGTCCCGAAGACGTTGTCTTCCTCTCGATCAATCGCTATCACCCGGCGAAACAGCTGGAGCTGGCCATCGAAGCGATGGCGAAGCTCAGGGACATGCTCACCCCGGATGAGTATCGGCGGGTGCACTTGATCATGGCTGGCGGGTACGACCCACAGTCGAGCATCAACGCCACCTACTTCCGCAAGCTAGTCAACCTGACGCATCAGCATGCGCTGATCGTCAAGGTGGTCTTCCTCAAGTCTCCTTCCGATAAACTGAAGGCAGAGTTGTTGAAGACGGCCGATGTGTTGATCTACACGCCGACCAACGAGCACTTTGGCATCGTGCCGTTGGAGGCGATGGCTGCGAAGAAGGCCGTCATCGCTTGCAACAGCGGTGGGCCTCGCGAAACTGTAGAAAACCAGGTAACTGGCTATCTGTGCGAACCCACCGGCGAAAAGTTAGCCGACGCGATGAAGAAGTGCCTCAAGAAGGATGCAGTGAAAAAAATGGGCGAAAAGGGCTGCCAGAGGTTGAACAATCTCTTCAGTTACAATGTCTTCAGGAAGGAGTGCATGGAAGTGGTTACGGATTTATATGAAGCAAACTAAGGGAATTAAAAAAAAAAAGAAAAAAAAACGTTACAATGTTAACGGTGATGAGGGAGATTAGATGCATTTATCAGCAGTTGCTATTTTTATTATTATGTACATACATATATTAAATAAGTTTGAATTATACGAATTACGGAATTCGCTCGGTAAAGGGGATTTTTTGTACTGTCTGTCGTCTGTGGCTTACATGTTGTGAATTCTCCATAATGATAATTCATTTCAATTCATAACTTGTAAACTACAAGGATGTTTCAAAAAATCTCTCACAATGTTTATGTTAAATGTTTTATTTTAAGTTTTTATGACTTTGTAGTCGACTTCTATTGAGATAAGTAGGTTTTAATGATAACGTTGCTTTGCGGCGCAATATGGTGGTAAAAATTAGTCGACATCTATGAATATTCATGCCCCGAGAGTTTTATCACCATTTGTGCGCATGGCACGCGCAAGGTCGTCCTCTGCCTCGCGAAAAAAAAACAACTCCAGCGATAATTATATTATCGTCAATTCCTAGCGCCCCATTAGCATAATGCTAATGCTATGGTCACGACTCGCAAGACAGTATACGCGCGATAAGTTTTAAAGTTATTCGCTGTTAAAACACCTCAAAACTAATTTCTGGTGCTTGGTCACTTACTTATAACATTGTAACCTAGCTTAAAGGCAGTTAAGTCATTTGTGGAGTACGTACTCGTGCTTCTGCGAAGTGAATTTGAATATTCTTGAGTGTTTTGTTTGTGGCGTGTAGCCGTGTAACGTGTAACAGTTCGTGTAATAGCGGGGATCCGGAGATCGCTCACTATCGGAATGTGTTCTGCTTCCATCGTTCCATCCGCCGTCCGTGTAATACCTCTAGTGGTCCCTTTTGGACGCACCCGGAGCCACAGATTGGTGTCCTTGTTGGCCGCAACTCGCAGTAGGGATTTGCCTCCGTCCCGCTTCCACTTGCGGGTGGGCGGCGATGAGATGGTTCTTCGTGCATTCTCGCCGCCACACCGAAGGCGACGTGCTGCCGTTCCGCGTGGCGCGCGTCCACCGCGCCGGCAGTCAGCGAGCGACGTCCCTCCGAGTCGGTCGTGGGCCCACGCTGTCGAGTGCGCACCAGTGTGGCGGTGTGTTATCAAACACGAACGAACATAAACAACTCGCGCGAAGAAGCTGCGGAAGCTGAGGACCCTTTTTCTTGGCGCCGGGGGACCCTCTCACCGTGAAGGTTGGAATTCGCACGTCGCCGGGCCTTTGCGACTGACGACCGATCAACATCTTGGCGGCGAAGAAGCTGCAGCAGCTGATGTTGAAGATGCGGACGTCGTCGCCACGACATTCGCAGCGCGCACCACGCGCACGGTGATGTCTATTTTGGTCAGCACCGCTCCGCATCGCGTCCCATCTCGCCGCCGGCACTTTGATTTCGTCTCCAAGAAACGGCGCAACTCTGGGATTATTTGATCCGTCGTGTGACGCTCGTGCTTCCCAGACAGATCGCCGCTGTATGGCTCCACACGCAAGTAAGCATCACCTATTGTAGCCTCTTCTGCCAAGAAGTTGCTTACAATTCGCCAATGCACACCACTCCAATACCTGGGATAGTAGGATGAAGTCAGCAGTCAATTATTGCATAATCTGTTGAGGGAACGCTGCCAAATTAACGCGACGCAAACAAACCGTAAGTCATCGAACGTCATGATTCGCCACAGCCGCTCCGGAGATGACTATCGTATCGTCTCATCTGTGCAAAGTCACGAGCGCCTGCGCAAAGAGCCTCGTCTCGCTCGCTCTTTGCTTGCGTTGACCTGACTAGCGCCTAGTTGAACTGATGTTGGTTTGTTTGCGGATTTTCGCTATCGGAACATGAATTATTTTTTAGTTATTTTTTCATAAGATAAGATTATTTTGGTATTTAGAACTGCTTATCGCCAGCCAGTTGCGAAAATAATAAAACCGCTGGGAACGGCGCAAAATAGACATGATATTCATGAAAAAGATAAAACTTTGTCTGCCTCGTCGATTTGGTGTTTCCAAGCTATTGAGCTGGGGAATGCCCATATTTCAAGGTTCCAAATGGCTTTTAATTTAGTTCCTAGACCAGAAATAGACTATGAAGAAGTCCCCGTTCGAAATTTTACCCTTTCTGCGGTGAATATGACTTCAAACGTCGAAACTTCTTACGGAAAACATCTGTTCGTTTCATCTTCTCTTCGTCTTCCTGTGGGATAATATTAACTTCCAGCCGGATTTAGATCTGGTAGGGGTTTCAACAATTTTCACATTATACCTATAACCTAGGTTCTAGGTATAATAAAAGTTACAAGTTGTGCTGTGCAGAGAAGATAAGACTGCTTTGCACACAATAAATCATTTCGTGTAAAGTCCTCAAGTCCCCCATGGATTGTAAATTCTGCCATGCACCGGTGATGGTGGTGATTAATTCATTGTTGCTCGGTTTATGTCCCCATTGTAATACTCGCAACAAGAAAGTAGTGTTTATCTTAAATTGAGGCTAATTGAAAAGTATGATTCTTTAACTTGACTTAAGTCATATACGTCATGCTTTTTAATCTCACCCACTGTCACTGCAGATCCATGTTAGAGCAAGGATCAACCCAGGATCAAGAAGTGCAGCTAGTTATAATGCATGCATGGCATGGCGTTTAAATCGCAAGGGAAATATTCGTACCTCTTCTATTCAAACATTACATTCCGCGCGAGTAGTGAACAGCCAAGTGGAATTGGTGGAAATGCGGTAAGCACGCGAGAAGGCGAGGGCATACACGACACGGGGAAATTCCACGACTGAGGGGGGTGCCGGCCCATAACTACTCGGGCCACTGCTTCCCCACAGTCAGGTGCAACTAGGCGCGATACGAAGCATTAAACAAAAGACGCCTTAATAATAGACTACTGCCGCGTTTCTCTGCAGCGTGCTTCTAGGTTATGTGCTTCATACACGAAATCAGGGGGTGGGTTCCACATGATTGCATACATGTTTTTAACATGTGACATGCAACCCACTTTCCAATATAGGAACTTCGGAGCTCCTTGAAAAATGCCCAAATTACAAGTAAGGACTTGTAGGTGATGGTTGGTGCTTCATGCGCCCCTGTAAGGAATGTTCAAATATTCACTTTATCATAGTTCTTCACCTTCTCCCAGTCTTCTCGTGGTTGCTTCGTAGTTTAGTAACTTCCTTGTATAGTGGCATCATAGCAAATGGTTTAGGTAGTACCTTGGAAACAGGTAGTTTCCGAGAAGCACGCGCACAAAAGTTTGAAAACTTCCAAATGATTTAAAGACCCCTGGATCCAACCGAGGAGTGTTGGGAGGTTGGAGTAGATCCAAAGGCGGCTAGAGCGCTGATGAGAGGCGAGGCAATGCATTGGTAACTAGGGGTACTTAAGTCATGTGCGTTTCTACCTGCGGATCGAAATTACCGAGTCACGCAACGTTTTGACTAGTCCGAACTATTTCTGTCGAGAACCAACTCCTCACGGACGTAACAACGTATAGAAATTTACTGCGTACACCATGGTTCACCTTAGTCTTGAGGTCTTGACTACTTACCTTCTTGTTGAGTGAGAAACCATAATGTGTTTAATAAATGGCATCTGTAAATTGATGCCTTGTTGGGGTCTCTGAATGGGGTCTTCATCTACACTCTACATGGCTACATTCTACAACTACAGATAGGGTCGAGGTAAAATGTAAACCTCCGGTGTCATTAGGAGCTAATAATTGTCGTCTGCATCGGCATTGGCATTCGACCAACGTGGATGGGCCTGTTGGCTATTTAGCTCCTCAGCTCCTCTAGTTTACAAAGTTGGTGCTGCCCTGGCGTCATCAAGTTGCGAAGTGAGTTGGAAGCGTTCACGAGGCGCAGAGTTACAGTTAGGTTCCACGAGCTACGGGCATGCGGAGAGAGCGAGAGTTCACTCGGTTGGCTATTAGTCGCCCGACTTGCTCTGATGTTGACACGTTGTTACTGTTACGCTGACAATTGTGCTGGCACCCGAGAAGAATCGCATTTAATTATGGTCCTCTGCTCCACCGCTGCTAGTCAGGGGCATTATCGTCATTGCTCATTTTTATATTTGTTCCGACCAAATTGCGTTACACAAACACTAAAGCGATTAGATATGGCAACGACGCACATAACATATGACTGCTGAGCTGCGCAGGTATTGTTGGAATGTTTGAGCAATGTAAGGTAACATTGGCGTGTTGGTTCAGTATGTTTTGTTATAATGACAGTACATGAGTACATCATTATCAATATCAACATTATCATCACCACTCTTGCCACATTGCAGCTGATAAACAACCACATAGATATGAATTGTACTTAAATTAACTATATTTTGGAGACTTAGTGAGTATCTGTCGGTTTGTTAGTTTTGCTGGTTGGCTGCTTCCCTCCCTCTCTTAAATTCGCGGCGTGCTTGGCCTATGGTTTTTGCACACCACGCTGCGACGAGTTTGCAAATGTCAGTTGCACTCCTGCACCATGGCATCCGCGTTCTAATTCGTGTGTTTTGCTTTTTGGTCCTTTTGCAGGCCAGCTTATCGCCAGCGATCGGGACAGCGTGCCGACGACCACATTATCACCGCAGTCTTAATCAACCTTCCAGTGCAAATTTTCTCGTCGACCGCGGGCGCGTCGCTTTGACTTAATTTTATCTGTTTTTAATCACGTGATATTAGTCATATCGAACTCGTCATTGCCGATGCGTTGACGAATTGTGTTTTACTGCTTGTTTGCACTATTGGATGTTATCTTGTGAATTCGTAAATTCTGCCAATTGCGCTCAATTGGGCAACTTCCTCCCTCCGCGCCAATTCGGTTCGATTCATGTGGAATTGAGATCAGTTGTACAGTCCAGTGCGAGCACGGACCCAACAAAAAGATGCACGTGCATGGCGTGTGCGCCATCTTGGCGACCCTGGGCGCCATCTTGCGTCCGACGCTGGCGCAACATTTCACGCGACAGTGGGTGCTACACGTGCCTGGGGGACGATCCATTGCCGATCAGGTTGCCGCTGATCATGGATTTGAAAATTTAGGAGAGGTAAGTCCAACATTCACTATTTTAAATATTATAAGTACGAAACTATACAAACATTTCACTTGTGTTATGCTTGTGACTGTGAAGGTTGCTGCTATTATGTTAGATCTGTGATATTAATATAATTAATGCAATGGCATATGATTATGTGGTACACACCCACGAAACAAAGTATCGACTTTGCCGCATGCAGGAAGCCTAGGAGTGAAACTGGATTAAGGTCACCCGTTGTCCTGCGAGGTCCAACCTTTAAAAACGTCGTGCTGCGCAAGATGCTTACAAAATCCTGTCCTGTTGTGTTATTCGTCGCTCTTTAGCCTTTTGTTCAATTTTATCCGGTGGGAAATGTTGCTAAGTAAGCTACAAGGTTGCTTCTTGTCGGGCTTCCTGGTCGGGTCGAAATCTGCAAGGTCAGAGAGGTGCGGCATTGAACTTGCTTGAAAACGAAAGTGTTGTAGTTCTAGCGCAGCACATCAACTACATCAAGTATTCGTACTCAACGATCTTTGCATTAGCATTAAGTATGGTGCTAGACAGCCATGAATATAAATTGATGGCAAATTGACCAATCGAGTATTATATTGGCAAAAAGTTACCAGATCAAAGCAGGAGCAGAAGCAGGAGAGTAAACTTTGCAATATTAAGAGACTTTTGGAAGTTTTTAGGTTTTCTCTAGACTTAGAGTGATTGATAGATTTTTCGAATATAGTTAGTTTATCCTTGAATAGCACACACGTCTCACATGCAAAATAGAATTCGTCACGACCTAAATAGTTGTTCTATTCCTGTGCTATTCCCGCGCAATCTGGAATGCGCGCATTAAAAAAAACTTTTCCGGCCGAATGTTGATTGCCCGGTCTTTGATCTCAATCTGCATGCCATTATTGAGAGCGAGAGTGAGAAAATGCGTCATTGATAATTGCATACAATCGATCGATTCGGGCATCGGGCATCTATCAATTTAGCAGTTGTTGCTCGACCTAGTTAATCAATATTTCAGCAGCACTTGTTCGAATTAGATTACGCTGCGACACGAAATGCGAGCTACATGTGACATCATGCAATTAACGCCTGTCTGCGAAATCAATAAATATCCTCAGTGTCCAAACCGCCATCGCCAGACTGAAGTATGTACTTATTCAAATTGGTTACAAGTTAATTTTCGAGCAACTTTTTAATAATCCTCTGCAGAATGTTTGCCGATGCAAAGTTTTGTATTCCATGAAGACGCTCGAAGTGCTCCGGGGAGTTTCTTTTGTGTAACTTTTTTATTCGCAGCGACAGCTGATGCAAAACTTTTTCAATTTTAATCAATGTCTTATCGCTGCCGGGCATGGGACTGGTATTGTTTAAAAAATAATAAACACGCGGACATTGAACAAATACGCGAGCTCGCAACTCTTTTAAATACGTGCTGCCTTTGATCCTGCTTTAGTTAGACCTAAATCCAAAACCTAAAACTGCGTAAACAGGGCAGCAAAAAAGATGCAGGAAAAATAAGCGCGTCGCAAACGAATAAAATCGGCTTCATTCCTTTATTCATTCCATTCGTTTGAGGAGCGTTTTTTTTTTGCCTATCGCCACGCTGAGAGAATACGAAGGAGAACTCAAAGAGTAGCGTCGCGGCAGAGCGGGCGCATAAAAGAAGGATTTTGAAGGATTCGGAGATTTATCCGGCGACCGCTAAGCGTTCCGCGCGATGGCGCGATGAAGAGCGAAGCGCTTGGAAAATGGGTGGGAAATCTCTGAACTCTTTATGCGCGGCCTCTCAATCTCCAAATGGCGCTGGTCCTTGGTGGAGGCGCTTTTTCTTAGGTAGATGCGGCGACGGCGCCGCGCCGCAAATTAATTGCTTCTTCGGAACGTGAACGCCCGAAAACCGAAAGAGGAGGATCCTCACCGCCATGGATGAATTTTAATCCGATCGCTGCGGGAGCATGCCGTCGAATGTGAAAAGCGAACGAAAACGAATGCACAGCCAAGTGAAATGAAAATCCAATTAGCGTAATGAGCTTTCAATCCATCGCGATTGAATCAAATCATTCGTTCTGCGTTGCGAGATGAAAATACTAAGCGGAGTATCGAAGGTATATCAAATAAAAAGCAACTATATAAAAATAAAAAGCAACACCAAAATAGTTGAGTTTGAGTTTCCACTCTCCATCTTGGTTGAAGTTATTTCATATCCGTTAATTTAAAGTTCCAACGATATTTTTCCCTCCGACTTCCCCATCGGGTTATGCCCTCCGCGATTAATTAGAAATATCGATGTATCAACTTGAATCTGGCGCCGCAGTCCACTTGGAAGCTGCTCGAAGCTCTCTTGAAAGTTTTAATTAACGCAGCGCGCGCGCTCGAAGTTGCATCGGGCTAATTGTACAATTTCGAAGCGCTAATTAATATAATTCGAAACAGGGCCGGAGCGCTCTTTTGTATACGAAAACTGGACGGTTGCCCAATCAGTCATTTAATTATTATCATTCATAATTAATTCGCAGGTAAAGCATTGTTAATGCCAACGCAATCGCCCAGCCAATGGTGTCCGCACAAACGCCACTTAAAATGCTCTGATAAAATTACCACACAATAATCCACGTCCAATTATGATTAAATTTGCAAGTCGTTTGGGGACATTTTCAAATCATCATTTTGCACTCGGGAGTGATTTCGGCGTTTTCGGTGCGTTTCTTATTAACTCAATGTCTTTGCGAGTTTGTAATCGGCAAAGTTTCGCCTCCCATCCCCATACCCCTTTTAATGTTAGCAAGCACGAGCGGCGCTTGCAACGCTTCCAAGTTTGTAAAGTTTTCGCGCTTAAATCTCGCGGTTGTCAGAGATAAGTAGAAACATGCGTGCGAATTTAAATGAGAGCATTATGATAATAATAACAACACGCCTTGCTAATTTAAAATTAGTTACAGAAGAATTCTGCGAACATGAAACCAGCGCTATAGAACAAGAAAATACATGTAAAGTACAAGAACACATTTTGGAAAGTGGAAAATCTTTTATGACATGAAAGATTTAAATGCGGAGTTTGCATTTGAACTGAGTTTTTAAGTGCTTCTCGCTCGGGATTTTAAATAAAGAATCGCTATGAAGATGTTATGGGATGCATTAAGCCATTCTTCAATTTCTTAAATACCATAGGAAAATTAAGTTTGCAACACGCGGATTTGATCGGATTATACATTTAAAAAGAAGCAATTTGTGAAGGGCTCTTAACCTTTTGTATTTTTAAGATTTTCGAAAGAAAGTATTACTACACCTAAGTTGAAATTGATTACACCACACTCCTTGCTAATTTAAAATTAATTGTAGAATAATTTTGAGAACATGAAACCAGTGCTAGGACAAAAAATACAAGTAAAGTACAAGAACACATTCTGGAAAATCTTCTATTTTTATATGAAAATAATTATTTTGAGATGCGTTCAGACATTCCTTAATTTTCAAAATCTGATAAGTTAATTAATTTTGTTATAGAAATGTATTGGGATTTTACAGAATTTGAAAGTTTTAAAAATTCTATTTTCGAAGGGCTCTTAACCTTTTGTAGAAATAAATTAAATTTCCAGTTTGCGTTCAGATAATATTGCACTTCTTCCAAATGCACTTTTTATAATCTATAAAAAAATCGTTTATTCAAGGACATTTAAGAGTACTTAAAATGATTTTTAGGGATTGGGTTTAACCACTTACATCTCAAAGAGACACTCTTTTCATTCAGAATCTGCAAGTAAATATTTTTCTCGAGGATTTTTACAACTTTTGGAGAATTTTGCAGAGTACGCTCCACTAAGTTCACAATAATTTCTAAAGGCCCTGATCTGAATTGAACGTTTAAACCAGATTCTGAAAGTCAAAGAGCACCTCTCTCTATATTAAACATGTTCCCGGAACGGTAGTAGTGGATTTCGGAGTAGGAGTCATTAGCATGTGGTGTATTGTCTGCGGGGGCTTTCAGCCTTTCATGTCGCGCGCACGTGAAATAACCATAGACAAAGTCTATTCAACTCGCATTGTGACAACCGGCGGCGGCAGCGGCGCGAATGCCGCGAATCGAAAGCCCCGCTTCGCGCTCGGCGCACGCGGCAGTACATGTATGTATTCCTATTCCTACAATATACGCAAATCCGTTACATGCCGCGCGCCGCTTATTATGTCTATCCACGCATTGCACATGTGAACAAAACTTCACCAAATATTGTAGGTAAAGGTAAGTACATGTGGTTGTACGTGTACATTCGTCGGGTTCGGGCAATGGAATAAGCCAATTCATCGGGGCGCAAGTTTCAGCTTCACCATTCAGCAGTCAGCAGTCAGCATTGTGTTGTTGTGCATGTCGTTCGGTATTTCATAATTTAGTCATACGGCGACTTTAGCGTTCGACGCTCGCGGAAGTGAGATAACTCCCGAGTTCCCAACAACAAAACGCAAACTAACTAAAGACGGGCGCCGAGCAAAACTGGCTTATATTACGCTGCCAGCGCCAGCAAAGTGCGGAAAGAAAAATGATCGCGCAATATGTAATATTATATTAGCTCAATGTGTGTACGAGTGTACGAATTTATTTCATCTCTGTTTGCATACGCTTTGCGGAGCTAGCGGAGCGTAGCGTTCTTTATAAGTTCATTTCGAGCGGGGAGCGAGAGGAATTTGTAGCAACGTGTAATAAAATATGATGTAGCACCTCCACCATCCAGCAACGAACAAGGCATGGCGCTAAAGTGTGAAAAAAAATCAACAGCGAAATACCAGTCGGAAAAGCAAAATTGCCGGCGGGCCGATTAAAAAATTAAATAAAACTGACACAACACTCGGCGAGCATCCTGCACGCGAATTCAATGTTTTATGGTGCGCGAACTGCGCGGCTACAATATAACCAATTCGGGAGCAGTTTCGGTGGGCGCTTTTATCTTGAGGGGGGTTTGGGGCCATAAAAATGTTTGTTGAGCTTTCAGTATTTTTGGGCATAAATTTCGGCGGAATTTTTGGCATGACATGCATTTCCGTTGGGCCGTTTGGCGTCCCTGCATGTTCATGACTTTTTCCCGTCTATTAATCTCCGCTTTTTGCCCCCTGGGAATCTCCGCGGAGGCTAATAGCGCACGGCTAACTGCTAAGAGTCTTTGGAGAAAAGTGCACTCGTAAAAAGCGAAAAATTTCGGCGCAAAACCACTCGACGGGACTGGGGAGCCGGGTGGATCAGGATCATAGCCGCGTGATGGATGCACTCGACTTGGAGGATTGGCGTGTCATTGCCAAGGCACACTTCGCTCGTGCTGCACTTCGTGCTAAAATGCACATCGCACACAAGTGAAAAGTGGGCTGTGGAAACTGGAAAGTTAAAAGTTGCAAGCTGTGGAAGTTTGCAAACTTTAGAGTTGATAATTGATTTCTTCACATTGCTAGAATTCAAGGAAAAGGATTGCGGATGGGCGTTAAATGCCCTAACGATTGCGCGGGCCATCCAATCATGCAAATGGGCCTCCTTTCCTCCACAGCCGCCCTTATCTAAGGACGATCTCGTATTGATTGATTGACCCAGATTCCTTTCCGTTTCGCTCGCTTCATTCCGCGCTTAAATTCAATTGTTCCTGTTAATATTTATGTAACGCCGGGTAATCACATATTCAAAGCGTCACTAGCCCGAAGCGAGTGAGAGGGGGAGGGGGAGGCGAGCACCGGCATCCTTGGGACTTTCGGCCTGGCCTATTAATCTCAGCGGAAAATGCAGGCAGCTCCGCCGATAAATACGCATTGTGTTTACGAAAACGCTCCCGACGACACACGCGCCGAAGAAAAGCCGCCCGCCGCCACCGCGCGCAGGAAATGTTCGAGCACGAACGCGAAAGAGATTTATGTCCCGACAGCCTGGCACGCGCTCCCAGCCAGAGCCACCATCTCGCCGGGGGGCGGGGGATGGAAAATCGGGAAATTGTCGAAGCGTATCATGTCTATTCAAATCTCACCAAACCAAAATCTCAACCATCCTTATGCCATCAAAGGAAAACATTACGTGCCCTGTGAAGAACTAAAACCAGATTAAAATGCGGGGTGCTAAAATAGTATATTACGTACTAAGGGAGGAAAATTGAGTATTAACTCCACTACATTCTTGCAGTTTTTGTCAAGTCTGAAGGGAATCAAAACAATTTACTTACCGCCCTAAAAAGTCTATCCCACCCGCAAAACATGCTGGTGGCCGAAACACACAGAATTAGAAAAATTGGGCATAAATACAAAAAGAAGAGCACAAAATTCCATTCAATTCAATTTTTTTCTAAAATCATCATTTCTGAAACTATCTTACGGTAGTGTCGGTGTCCTCGCGTTGCCTTTATTAAAAGGTAAAATAAAGGTGGAGAACCTTATTGTCGAGTCGACTCGGCGCAGCGTCGTAAAATGCACTATTCCTCCGCGCCGGACCCAAAGAACTGAACGGCCGCGCGGAGGCAACGAGCAACGAAGGTCAGCAACCGGTTTACGTGCGACGTGCGCCATGCACTTACTTCTTCGCGGGTCCGCGGGTTCGTCTCTACCTTTTTCCTCCTCGGCTAGTGCCCTGGTGGTGGATGGTGCCTTCTTGTCGGCTGCGTCATCACACCGCGCGCCCAAACAATGTTACAATGTCCGCAATGCGCGCAATGCTACAATTTACGCCAATTCAGGCAACCAACATCTCACAGTCAGCATTCAGCACTCAGCACAAAAACGAGGTTATGGCCGCCAGTCGGCTACTCCGCCACCCAACGCATAAAGCACGTCAAGAGAATTCCGGTAGTCGAGGCAGCCCAATGGGCCAATTAGTAATTGATATTAATCAGTACAGTCAGGTGCCGACACATTCGGCACTGTCAGTTATGATGAGTAATCATTCAATAAAGAATAAAGAATGACGAGTGAAATTTAATAACTGCCGATTTATTGGCATCGATATTAAAACTGATTGATTTTGGGGCAATGTCCATGGACCATGGGCAGAGCAGTCCACATTTAATGAGTGAGCAGTAATTACGGGCATGTGCGTCACATTTCCCCACGCGCTAACATTTTACGATACGATTGTTTACGTTAACAGCACTAATTTTAATGAAAATGTATACATTTTAAGTGCGACCGAGCTAACAAAGTACATACTCATGGTTCGCAGTAAATTCGTAATGTTGCAATTTGCACTAATAATACGCATAATAATCATGTTGTTGTGGGTGAATCAGATCGGAAAAGGTTGCATTCGCCAAATTGTGGTCAATGCCATCCGAACCTAAAACCGTTTTGTTGCCGTATAGATTGAATGGGTAAAAATAAATAATCAAACGAATTTGAAAAAGATGCAGTGTGGGACTTGCGACTTGGAATATGAATAAAGTGGGTCACATGTAGTGCCTGGCGCTGGCGATGGCGTTTCGTCGCCTTTGTGAAATATTGTAAATTTGCACTATTCGCGAGCGCACAAAGTGAATGTTGTGCGGCTAGCGCGGCGCATCGATTTCATCAATAATTCGATTTCAAGAGTTCTGCCGCGGCTGCAGCAACAAAACACACGGCGAATGTATAAATTGCCGCTGCAATATGATATACTTTTTGATTTGCACGATGCACGCTGTGCGGATGGAATCGCAATCGAATTTGCGGAAGTTTAAACCCGTGCCCGGTTCGGCAAAACATTGGTACAATTAAATATCGTCTGATTACGGTTATGGTTGCAGTTGCATTAATATAACTTGCGATTAAGTCAGGTAATGCGGCATTATGAATGCGTCCGAGCGCACACGCGGCACGAGTATCGCCGTCAGCGAATTTAAAAGCAAAAGGCAGAAATAGAGAAGAAAAAACGCGAGTCGAAAGCGAAATCGAAAGCTGCTTTTAAATGCTAATTCAGCACGATTTGCAACACGGCTAATAATGCAACAAATTACTCTACGCATAAATGCAACTAGGTACAGAACGTTAGGGAGTGCGTTGGGAAGTAGGTACTTAAGTACGATGCTAATTCTGGCAACAGCGCCCTCTGAAGTGTGTTGTGAGTGGGCGGAGCGAAGGAACTAATCTTGTTCGCATTCCGCGGCCCCAATCGACGGCGATAGCGGCAGCAGAAGTCGTAACTCATCGTTTATCTCGTCCTTTATCTTGTACGCGTTGTACCGTTATCTACAACCGGGATGCGGCCCTTCTCCAAGGGGCATTGGGATGCTCTGGATTGAATACGGGAGGCGGCGCCGCTCCGGCTGGAAACTAATAGGGTTAATCAGAAATTAATCGCGTTCGACGCGTCCCGCGACGCTGCGCATCCGGTCCTCCCGTCCTACGCGATTGCTGCCTACTCCTTGGAAGGCAACCCCCGCTGCCACGACGGGGATAAATTATTTCGGGGAATTATTAAATTACTGCTTCGGGAGCCGCAAGAAGACAAGCCTTTAATA
>JARJDQ010025378.1:0-12014 GCA_030264215.1 Geostiba sp. GC000077
AAAAAATTATAATAGCCTTATCTTAGAAGGAGTAAATAAACATTTCAAAGGGGTATATCTCGAGAGCCATTGATATCTTCGTGTATTAAAGTTTTCTTCTTGTTTTGATGTCCCCTATCACCCACCAAGCTCTGTAAAGTTTTTTATTAACACCCTGTATACATTAACAATTTACATTTATAAATCTTTCTCCGATTTATCTCGAACATGTGGCATTTTTTATATTTCGATAAGGTTGTTAACTTCTTGTCTCCACTGTCGTTTTGTAACGGTTCATTATAAATTGGATGCTTTATATTCTGCTAAATTCTGAATTCAGAACTGGTAACTATAACTGAAGAATATATTAAACGTGGTTTTTTTTTTTAGTTCACTTTATGCGGATGAACTAAAGACTAAAACTTAAAACAGATAAACTTTGCATGTTCAGATTTTAAAAGTAAATTAATACAGGGTGTTTACGGTCTTGAGTTTATCCTTCTAGGAGATAATAGTATACAATTATACATTAAAAGAATAAAGAAGTCGATGAACCAAAAATCATCTTAGTAAAAGTCCAATGGCGAGATAATTAATATTTTTTCCGAAATAACCTTAGTGTTAACTAAAATCGGCATTAAAGTATGCCTAGGCATTAAAGTAAAACAAAAGAACTACAAACGAAAGAGATAAGAAAAGCAATCTACAAGAATTGCTCCGATTCCTTCATTACACTGTCCTTGTATGGTCACGCGATGTGCGTATATAATTCACTCTGACTCAAACTACGCATGTCTGCCGTACACAATTATTAAATAATTTATTAAATTATCTAATTTCAATTTCGATCTTAACGATTTCGAAAAAAATGTAATATATACCTCAGCCGTAAAGTCCTTTTTTATTAAAAAAAAGCCAACTTTACTGCCTTGACATAAATAACTATTATTTTTATTTATTGTAATTTCAAAAGAATTAGCCAATTATTATCTCGGCAATGAGAAGACTTTTACTGAGATAATTTTTTGTTTAAATATTCTTTACAAGTGTTGTATCGTCTCCTAGAAGGATATAAACCAAATCGTAAATTATTTGTTAAATGTTAAAAATACAAACGACTTATTTTTTCGTCAATGAGTCGACTTATACTAAGAAGATTTTTGGGATTTCCACTTATTTTCAAGTATACTATCATCCCCTTTAGAAGGATAAACTGAAAACCGTAAATACCCTGTATAAAATTGAGGGTTGCAGATGACATTCAATAAAATAGTAACAAAGCGGCACTTTTACAGGCGACTGTATGAGTTTGTTGAGCGAGTCGGAGGCGAGTCCGTAAAAGTGCCAATTTCCCCACTTGTCTCACAATGTAGATGTAGTACTATAATGGAAAGGTTACAGAACTCTTACTTTAGAGTTTTGTATATTCCTCAGCTATATTAGATATGTTTCCACTGTTCCCATTACAATGAGACACAATAATATATACAGGGTGTAACAAATCACAATAAATTTATTGTATCACTTTCCAGAAATGGTGCACAATAAAATATTAACCTCAAAATTAGGAATTTTCGTAGATTAAATTGTGTGGGTGTATAATTATAATTAATGAGCAACAATTTAAGAAAACCAAAATTTCATAAGATACGATATTATACGATAATACGATAATACATGCTAGTGTATTACACACACACTCTGTATACAAGGTGTAACATAAAATAGCAATCTTTATGATAATGTTTACTGGATACTGGGTGACTAACATGTTTGTTTGCAAAATGTAGCTCTTTTTGTGAACGTTTCCAGTTTAAATCGGTTTCCGTCGTATTTCTAATTAATGTATACACTTTGCCACTTACGTTACTTACAAACGCAAACAAGCAACAATTAAGACAGTACATAGCAGGTTGGAGGTTGTAGAGGTTGTATCAGGTCAGAGGCTATGAAATTCGTGACCATATCAGCTTGCTGGCTAGCTGCTTGGCGTAACAAGTAACGAAGTAACGAGGTAACAAACTGACCACGACGAGACTAGCATAACACAATATAATATTACACATAACAATAACCCACAATGCCCGAGGCCAAAGCAAAGCCAAAGCAAACGCAGTTGACAATACGATTGTGTCCTGTACTGTAAACATTATTATCACTGGCATCTGGTAAAATTCAATTTCCGAACTCCGAGGTTCACTCTGTATTCAGTACAACTACAACTACAACTACAAGTAAATCAAATATATCACTAACACCAAATACATTCATAGTGAAATACTCATTAGTGTAAGCTTGACACCGAAATTAATATCGAGTTTTGTGTTGGTTGGGAATTGGGATTAGGATATTAATCATGCTCATGCCATACGGTTATAGTTGCTAATAAAAGACATAAAGGTATCAAAACCGATCGGCCGGAGTCCGGTGTACAGGTCATGTGGCTGAGCCATATCTGCGTCAATGCGCGTGCGCGAACGTAGCAATCGTCGGACACACGGGAATACTATATAAATTGCCTTTGAACGGATTGGCTTTTCATGTTTTAGAGTTGAGCAGTCACGCGGTCTCAACGCCGCCACAATTTGCGGATTCGCCATTCGGCAGTTCAGCAGTGTTCATCGTGTTTTCGTGTTCAGTTCAGTTTTCGATTTCGCGTCAGTCGAACGCCACATTCCAGTAAGTTATTTAGTATTTACCACGCTCTACATTTGCAAACGAACATTAACAACCTGTAACTGCAATAATCATTGTTCTGATCAGTGGTGCTGCAATTCGGCATTTGTTTCGTTTTTTGTTTTCTTTTACAGATTTCTGTTTTTCTGTTTACAGATCGCCTTTCAAATGTTATTGTGAAGACGGGACAAGATGAAGCCGCACACATGCGTGAGTTGTTTTCCTCTTTCGCATGCCAAACAATTTAACGAAATATGTAAATTCTAATGTTAATGTTGTTGTGTTGTTGTCGTCGCCGCGTCGAGTTGCTTGTATTTCTCTTTTTGTTATCGGATGACATTCCTCAGCGATAAACATGCGATATGGTAAAGGTGGGTATTGTAAAATTCAAGTAATAATTGAATGTTTGTTTCTTGTTTGCAGTTTATGTTTCTTGCTTGGCTGGCTGTTGTGTTCGCAGCGCCACCTAGCGAAGACGAGCTGAAGAAGTTCCTCTATGGCGATTATGAAGCGCAAGCATCGCAAATGTGCACCAAAGTTGTGCACACTATCTGGCTCTATGATACTGATATCACTCAAGAGCATGCTGATAAAGTCACTGAAGTCACTTTAGATAGCGCCAAGTTCGAAAAAGAAGTGTATAACAAGTGGTTCAAGGATGTTAATGTGGACGATCTCCATGATGCTGATCTTAAGAGAATGATGAAGGATTTGAAACAAGAAGGTAGTGCTGCTTTGGATGACAACAAGTTGAAGCAGTTAACGGATGCTCTTTCGAAGATGACGATGATTTACAGCAAGGCGAAGATTTGTCCGTTTGATAAGAAGGATGGTTGTAAGGAGGAGGAGAAACTTGACTTGGAACCAGGTAAATTTTATCACAGAAGAACTAAAGTGACGATGATTCTAATATATTTTTTTTGTTCCTTAAAAAATATAGGAATTGAAGCAATCCTTGCTAAGAATCCAGATGGGAAGACATACGACGAGTTGGAATACGTCTGGAATGCATGGCGCGATGCAACTGGGAAGAAAATGCGCGGCCTGTTCCAAACCTACGTGACCTTGAGCAATGAAGTCGGTGTGGCGAATAATTTCAGCGATTACGGCGCCTACTGGCGGGACAGCTTCGAAACGCCCGACTTCGAGAAACAACTCGACGGTATCTGGGACCAACTCAAACCCCTGTACACTGCCCTCCACAAATACACCTCTGACAAGCTCAAGGGGCTCTATGGCGAAAAGCTGGACATCTCCGACGGCCTCCTTCCAGCTCACCTCTTGGGAAACATGTGGGCACAGTCCTGGGGCAACCTGGAGAAGCTCCTGAGACCTTTTCCAAACGCCAGCGAGGTTGATATCGACCCCAAACTCAGTGAGAAGTACAAACATGCCAAAGACCTCTTCGTCGAGTCGAATAACTTCTACACTTCATTGGGTTTGCCTTCCAACGAGATGTCTTTTGGTGATAAGAGCATGATTGAACGACCAGTCGGTAGAGAAGTTACCTGTCATGCATCGGCGTGGGATTTCTGCAACAGAAAAGAGTTCCTCATTAAGATGTGCACGAAGATTGATCAGGAGGACTTTATTACAGTGCACCATGAGATGGGGCACATTCAGTATTACTTGCTCTATAAGGATCAGCCAGTGGCGTTCCGCGAAGGGGCGAATCCAGGTTTCCATGAGGCGGTCGGCGATACCATGGCCCTGTCAGTGAGCAGCGTTCGGCATTTGAAGACGTTGGGCCTTCTGTCCAGTGACTACAAGAATAGCCAGGAAGCAAGTATCAATATGTTGATGGCGATGGCTCTGGATAAGATTGCTTTCTTGCCGTTTGGGTTTTTGATCGACAAATGGCGTTGGCACGTGTTTGCTGGCACAGTTAACGAAACCCAGTGGAATAAACATTGGTGGGATCTCCGGTAAGTGCACATCACATCCATCGGCTCAAGTGACCCTAGCGGCCCTAACGGCACTAACGGCTCTAACAGACCAAGCGACCCTAGCGGCCCTAAGGACTCGACCGGACCTTACGGCTCTACCGGCTCTAGCGGCTCGAGCGGCTCTAGCCTAACGACACTAACGCCCTGACCTAACGACTCTGCGGGCCCTAACGACACTAACTGCCCTAACGGTTCTTGCGGCCCTAGCGGTACTAACGGGCCTAACAGACCAAGCGACCCTAGCGGCCCTAAGGACTCGACCGGACCTTACGGCTCTACCGGCTCTAGCAGCTCGAGCGGCTCTAACCTAACGACACTAACGCCCTAACCTAACGACTCTACCGGCCCTAACTACACTAACGACCCTAACGGCTCTGGCGGCCCTAACGGTACTAACGGGCCTAACAGACCAAGCGTCCCTAGCGGTCCTAAGGACTCTGAGCCGTAGTGGCTCAAGCGGCTCTAGCCTAACGACACTAACGCCCTGACCTAACGACTCTTCGGGCCCTAACGACACTAACTGCCCTAACGGCTCTTGCGGCCCTAGCGGTACTAATGGGCCTTACAGACCAAGCGACCCGGCCCAAGTGGCTCAAGCGGCTCTAGCCTAACGACACCAACGCCCTACCCAAACGACCCTAACGGTCCTACCGGCTCTATCGGCCTTAGCGCTTTCTATGATCTCCAACTTAGACTAAAACCAACGCTAAAACTCTTTAGGAAAGAATACCAACTGATGAGACCACCAACATCACCACGTGACGAAACGAATTTCGACCCGGGCGCGAAATACCACGTTGCAGCCGATAGCCAGTACATCAGCTACTTTGTCAGTCACATCTTGCAGTTCCAGTTCTACCGTGGTCTCTGCATTAAGGCAGGGCTGTATGATCCAGTAACAAAGAACCCGCCACTGCACGAATGTGACTTCTATAAGAATAAGGACGCTGGGCAGTTGATTCAGTAAGCAAACGAAGAACATCGAAAGACAACGACAATCAAAATAAACGTTTTTGTTTAGGTCAGCATTGTCTCTTGGCAAGAGCAAACCCTGGCCGGAAGTCCTACAAATCATCGCCGGCACCGATAAGCTGGACGCATGCGCACTATTGGAGTACTTCAATCCCCTACGGAAATATTTCGGCATGGAAGACGATGTGTCCTGTGACAAGCCCCACACGCCAGGTGCTGGTACCCGTGTGGAGGTGGCGCTGCCATCGGTGCTCTTCCTTCTTGCTGCCGTCATCGTGCAGTACCTTTATTAGCTGTTTAACAATGTGATGTCTACGTAAACGTAATAGTTCTATTAGTTGTATTTTAAGGCAAGCAAGTGCATAATGTTGATAATGATGAATGTTTTAATGATTCGCACAACAGACACAGTTTTAACAAATAAAATAACATTTGCAGCAACGCAAATCTTTCGTT
This sequence comes from Geostiba sp. GC000077, assembly GCA_030264215.1. Lineage (NCBI taxonomy): Eukaryota > Metazoa > Arthropoda > Insecta > Coleoptera > Staphylinidae > Geostiba > Geostiba sp. GC000077. The sequence continues at coordinate 6,030 of JARJDQ010025378.1, forward strand.
TATTTACTTGGTCATTACATTGTGGTTTAATTTTATTACGTTAATGATGCCTGCGTGTATGTACAAATTTACAAATCATGTATGACAACAATCCCGAAAAGATAAAGTTGGGTTTTGGCAGTGTTGGTTTTGTTTGTGGAAGATGAGGTAGTCGTATATGAAGGTGCTTTTGCAAAACTGAGATAAGCGACTGCGTTTAACACTTTTATGTGGGTTCTGAGTTCATGGTTCGTTCAAAGTATCGTAACATTTAGAACGTGAAGTTTCCATCATTACCGACGCGACGTGCGAGAAACAAAATGTGAATGTAAACAAACGGAATGTAAAGCTTAACCTCTCTGTCAGTAGTTATAGCGATGCTAAGCGTTACAGTACGTTTGTGTGTTTCAACCATCGATCGTAAGATGGTGTGTAATAATATGTACGTATGTCTTAGATTAGAGAAGTATAGGTATAAGATATAATGTATAAAAATATAATAATTTAAAAATGGCAACTGTACAAATGTTTGTCGTTTATGTTACAAACGTGTTCTTCGTTCGCGTTGTTGTGCGTCCTTTATTTCTTGCCTAGTAACGGGTCGTACGCAAAGTTCTGTTGTGGATACTCCGCCCACTTGCTCAGATCCATGGAGGGGATGACGCCACTCTTGCATGGCACACGTGGATTGCTGTAACATGCATTTGGTTAGGTTATCAAAATGGCGGCGTATTGACAAGTGCGTACATTTCGTGATCGGGCAACACCATCGGGTAGAGTTGCACGGTATCAATCAAATCGGTATTATCGCAGATGATGCGCCCCAGACGAGCCTTGCGCACTTCCTGTAGCTGTTCAGGGGAGAACGAAGATGGCTGATTGGGCAATTCGTACCAGAAGCGATCGCCGCGTCGAGAATAACTGAATTGCGTCGCGATGATGCAGGCAAAGGTGGGGCCTAACATACTTCCGGGGAGGGGCTTCTCGGACACGCCTCCAGACCACAGATCAACATCACTTGGATGCCTGTAGTAATCAAGATTTTAATATTAAGAGATGGAGTACTTTTGTAGGTTAGGTTTTGGTAACTCGTAACTCACTCGAAAATGCTGGTGTACCGACGCACCGTCTCATTGGGCATGGATCCAAACAACTCCTCAAAGGTATTCGCCCCAGGAAGACCGCAGAACTTCCTGTACTCCATGTATCCAGGGATACCAAACTCCCTTCCACGCTGCATATTGAAACTGACCAGATCCATTCCAAACCTAGCACCAATCTTCTTAAACAGATGATTGGTCACTTCCTGCGTAATGGAGTCATCCATAGCTTGCGCTACTTGGTTCATCAGACCCATGAGGTACTCATCAAAGATGCCAGCACGGTACAAATCGAAGGGACGTCGGATTAGGTCGGAGAGACGTTTGGATGCAATGAATTTATGGGCTTTGCTCCAACGCTCAACAGCAGTGGGCAATAGAGAGTGTCCAAAGCGATAAGCAGCTGCAGCGAAGGCATCGATAACATTGGGATTGACATTGTTATCGTACCCATCCCAATAACCATCCTTTTGGAGAAGAATACCAAACTTTTCCATCACGTCCTTACCAAGCAGAATTGGAAGGAACTCATTGAAGGTGATGTGCTGAATAGTGGCGATGTTAATGCGACGTGACTCCTGGAACAGGGTCTCGTCGTCCCAGTGAGGGTTCACGTGCGCAAGACCTTCCGCAAGACGATTGTGCTCACGGGCCATCAGAGTGTGCATGCAGGTAAGCACGAGCTGTTCGTTCACACGAATCTCACCAGCTTCGAAGCAATACATGGAAGCGTTCGGTCTGGTGCAACCTTCATCGGGAATGTCCAACTTCAACGGCAGGAGCTCCTTGAGACCATACTCGGCAAACGCCGGATTCATACGCAATTTACCACCGTATCCAGAGCGCAGTTTCCTGGAGAACTTCTCAGTGACACCGTAGATGGTGTTACCATCCAGGACACCAGTCAAGGTATTGAAGGGGATTTTGGAACCCAACCGGCATCCAGGTCTAGGCGCTGGGAACGACCTAACGAAGTCCATGCACTTCACCCCGAACAACCGGAAGAAGTAATCGTCCTCCGGGATGCGGATCTCATTACAGTAGGGATGTTTGAGGTGCGGGGGACGATTGCAACACTCCTCCGGATCGTTCCGGTTCCTCGGATCCAAGGGAGTGGCCGTTAAGGTGTAGTCGTGATCCATGAACTGGCCCCATGCGATCACCATGACAGTGCCGGCATGATCGTGGAAGCCTTCGTCCGGATGCATTGTTCGGGAGACCACGCGCGATAGAGGCAGGTCGTTGCCAGTGACGGAGATGCGTGGCGCTTGCATACCGTCTGCGTAAAGGGGTCCTATGAGACGGGTGAATGGTGTGTTGGACGCCCCCCAGGTGGGATGCTCCAGATTGGTGCAGAGGCCGTCGATACGGCGGTATTTCCCTGCGCGACACTCCACGTTCGAGAGGTATGGGGGGCATACTTCGCGCAGTAGGGTTTTGGAGGTGTCGATTAGAGGCAGGCCCTTTTCGATGTCCTCGTAGGAGAGGCCATACGTTCGGGCGAGGTTCAGCGAGATGTCTAGGGAGAGTTCGCCGACTGTGGCGACGTCCTCTGGTTTGTATTCGCCATGTGGTTGGGAAACATCTAAGATGAAAGCAAAACGAAGTTAAAGTTTACGGTTTTAGCTACGTGGAGAGACAAAATTCAGACGTAAACAAACACGATGTAAAGCTAAACCTCTCTGTTGGAACTTGCAACGAAAGAAGAATAATAGTTATTCTTATACTTACTCTTATTCCGATCATAAACCATACTTTACTTACATAGAAATGTTCGTTTTTTTTAAGTTTCTCTCATACCTCGTAAATATTTATTAGTCTTTTTTGTAAAGCGTGCGTATAATTGGTTGATGAGACTTACGAATGCGTTTTCTAGCGTCCAAGTATGCCTGGTTGACGGCATCGTAGGTGATGCAAGTGTGCGGGCCATTATACCTGCGATCAACAAATTGGCCGTAAATTAAACGTGGAACAATGAATAACATGATGCATAACATCTGCATAATAAGTCAAGTCATGCGCATAGGCATACATAATGAGTCTAGTTTTGAAGCGACAAGCGAGATTCTCACACTTACTCCAACTGTAGGCAGCACACATTGCACAACACACAGCGTGGCATGCAGTTACAGTTACAGAAGTTACAGTTTGATGTTTGAAAGTTAGATAATGCAATTTCCCACTAAACTATGCAATCAACAAAGTTGGCTGCTGTTGGCATGTGGGATTCCAGTGGCAATAACAGTGCATTTTCACTTTTTGCTACTGCACTCATAACCTCGTACGTCATAGGGTCATAACGTATGCAACCAAATTCACAACTTTTACTTACGGATTGTTGCCTCGCAGTAAATTATACGTGTAATCGAACTGGCTGGAGCGGCCAGGGCCGTTGAGAAGGAGCGCACAGTCGGAGTCACCTCCGAAACCGCCCGCGGTGTTCAAATCGATGGGGGTGTATTGAATGGCGACTACTGCGCTGATCAGCAACGCTATGGGTGCAACGCACCACCTATAACACAATAAAAATGCAATTCATGAATCATTATTGTTATTATTATTATTATTATTATTATTACAATTAGTGATATTTGGTGTTTACTTGTTGTTGACATTTCAAAATTGTAAAGGTTCATTAGTTGTTATTACTGTGGTTGTTATTTTTCTGTGAACTCATTTTCATTATTATTATTATCATTTTGTTATTATTGCTATTATTATTATTATTTTCATTATTATTGCTACAATTGGTGATAATTGGCGTTTACTTGTTGTTGACATTTCAAAATTGTAAAGACTCGGTAGTTGTTTTTATAAACTCATTATTATTATTATTTTTACTATTATTATTGTTATTTTTATTATTATAGCTATTTTTATTATTATTATTATTATTGTTACAACTGGTGATAATTGGTGATTACTTGTTGTTGATATTTCAAAATTGTAAAGACTCGGTAGTTGTTTTTATAAAATCAGTATTATTATTATTATTATTATTGTTACAATTGGTGATATTTGGTGTTTTCTTGTTGTTGACATTTTAAAATTGTAAAGTTTCATTAGTTGTTATTACTGTGGTTATTTTTCGGTGATCTCATTTTCATTATTATTTTTATTATTATTATCTAGTTATTATTACTATTATTTTTATTAATTTCATTATTATTGCTACAATTGCTGATAATTGGTGTTTACTTGTTGTTGATATTTCAAAATTGTAAAAACTCGGTAGTTGTTTTTATAAATTCATTATTATTATTATTATTATTATTATCATTATTATTATTGTTATTTTTATTATTATAGCTATTATTATTATTATTATTATTATACTTGTTGTTGTCATTGTTATTGTTATTTTATTTTACATAAGTTCAAAATTAATGTCATTGTCAGTGTTAATTGTGTATTTTGATAATAACTGATAATGAGTGTTTGTGGCCAGCCAGCAGCGTTGACATTAACATTCGATTTCACGCTCAATTTAATAATTAATAACGCATTAAAATAGCGTTGCCTAGAACCGCTAGAACAGAGCGAAATCCAGCTGAGCGAGACAACGTACGCTCGACGATTATACACGCTTGAAGAAATGTTAACGAGCAATTATCAATATCAAGAATATCGTGATCTACTGGCATAGAAACCGAAATGCTTTGCTTTTTTTAAACTAAATTTTATTTGAACTTCTTTTGCGGTGCGATGATTTCGATGATTTATAATCAGTTTAATAATATACATAATTAATTCACCGAAAATAAAAAATGCTTAAAACGTTCGAACACTTAAAAATTACGCAAGAAATAATTTGTTTGGTGCTACATTACATTTAATTAAGTCAAGTTAAATTGAATCAATTTTAATTTGATTAGAACTAGAACTTGATCTAGGAGTTAATTCATAACATGGTAACATGACGAAGCGATTTTATTCTAATGGCCAAATATCACAGTGCACAGAGGTAATATGTAGGTGTTGTGTGTGTTGCATAAATAAATACGTGTTGAAATCGTTGAAATCACGCTATACTTGAATACTTCAAAGTTTACATCTAATCGTTTGTTGTCGTTGTTGTTCTTATTCTTGTTCAGTTAATTTATGTTGTTTGTTGTACCTGTGGCGCCACGCCGTGGTGATTAATTAGCATGTGCTCAATTATACATTGACAAGTAGGCAACCACAACGACACCAACAAAGGATACTTCACAAGGCGTGACGAAATTTCAATCGTTTCAATCGCTTTAAAGTTTCAATCAACTCGCTCTATTGTCCGTTATTTTAGACTACGCGCCTATGATGCCTAGAATAAAAGTGATTTAATTAAATTCATTCGTGATTAACGGATTAACGGTGATGTCCATCCAATTTCCATGCAATAAATTATTCATGGTCTTTTTATGATTTATGAATAACATTGTTATATATTTCAAGAAATGCGAACTTTGCCTAAATCCAATCAATTAATCCTTGAGACCTTGTTTATCTCTTAATTAAATGTTTTAACACCCATGGTCGTAAGACTTCCAGTTCTTCAGAGTTCCAGTTAATTAACAAATATTTCATTCTTGTTTTATTCTTGCAGCGAGAAAAAAAACACATTTGTTTTTTGTCATTATCTCCGTAACGGTTCAACCGATTTTCATTCTCTTTTCTGCAAAAGACTCTCCATTTAAGGCACTATACTCTTCAATTTTAAGTTTCTTTAGCTGTGTGCATAGCCAAAGAGGCGCTCTTTAATTTGCACACCATTGCCACCCCCTCAGGAGGCAGCAAATGCCCCAAATATGCTTTCAAAGTAGAGCAATTTTTCAAAATGTCTAAAACACGCGTTGGAAGATCGTTTATATTTCCTAAACGCGTGCTTCAATTTTAAGTTTCTTTAGCTGTGTGCATAGCCAAAGAG
>JARJDQ010025384.1:0-11585 GCA_030264215.1 Geostiba sp. GC000077
CATACTGCTAAAGAGGCGAATTGCAAAATATGCAATAAAAAAGTTGTTGATCGGGATTGACATCGAGTTGAATTCAAAACGACTTCAAACCGTTCTGTGAATGTACTAAATGCAAATGAAAATGTTTAAATTCCAAGATTTCAAGATCTCGATATTTTGATCTTGATCTTGCAAACTCTTGACATAACTAATCTCGATCTTGAAAAAGTCTCCAAGAAATAATTTGGCAATTCTTGTCTTGATCTCGACAGAAAAATCTTGATCTTGATCTTGAATTTCGAGATTCTCGTGAAACCCTAGTTGCAGCATCCACGATCATAATGATTAATATTGATAGAACATCACTCCACATTGTATCACATGACACCTTGACACGTGTCTGTATAGTCGCCAACGAACCGGAGGCGAGTTACACAAGTAAAAAAACATGGCGGGAAATTCAAATGGCTTCATTAGTTTTTGTTGGCAGGGTACATATAATTATATTCAAGTGGTTTAAGTGGTAATTAGCGTTAAATTCCGCCCAACTGTAAATCTTTCACCTAACCCAGAACCCGCCAATGCGAATTCGGTTAATTTCCTAATAATAATAGCTCACGTAATAAACCGGTGCGCGACGCATGTGACAGCGACAGCGATAAGCAAAGACAGCAAAAAGGTAATTTCCTGTCCGCCGCCGGCGGCGGGTACACGATGTCAATGCCGATTCTTTCCCGAGCTTCTATTTCTTCTTTCGTGCATCCCAAGCCCCCAAAACCTCGAAAACAGCGTCGAGCGTCAACTTTAATCACCTGGCTGCTCCATCACAAGTCACAACAGTCACGCAGCAAAACGTAGATCTAATATACACCTAGACCCTAAAAAGAAAACGTCATAAAACGAAGCAAGGCCTTCCCAGTTTCCAGCTGGTGGCTTTGTGACTCACTGACATGCATTCGTTTCTTTTGCCTTGTCACTTAGACGCAAGGCACTATTAACTTTACTATAAACAATGACAAGATTGACCCAGAGGAATAACGACCATTAAAATCTGCGCTGTGGTGCGCTCTCTGCAGTTAATGAATTTTCTTCTTGCCGGCGTTTTGGTTGATTGTTTTTGTGAATGTTGAAGATGTTTATTGATGAAGATGGCTTTATATTGATGTGATGTCTTTGCTTGCTTGATGTGGGCTTGGTTGTCGGTGGTCGGCGAAGTGGAGGATGTTGTTCGCGATCCGACACACAAACTGTGCAGTACACTCGAACGCGGATACAATTTGCTCGTCCTTATTTCCCTCGGTCGGCCATCTTAAGTATAAGGTTGTTGTCTAGATATGTAAATTCTGCATAGGAGCCGTTTTCGTGTTTACGCCCAAAGTACTTGACTGATTTTATTAATTTAAACGGTATTGTATCGAACAAGTCTACATCTATCAGGTAGAATGCACATTTTTTTGGATAAACTTTTTGTTGCAGTATAATAACCATTTAAAAAAGATGCGTTTTTTGACAGAAATCTGCAGCCTTACAATAATTAAATAAAGCCGAAAATCTTCCAATATTTTTTAAAATTTTCCTTTTTTCATTTAATAGCGGATACAAAAAGTCTCGAATCTAGACAACACCCTTAATATCACTATGCTGCGCCTGCGTTCATCTTTGGTCTTCGCAATCTTTGTTTTTCAACGGCTAAACGCCGTTTACCTGGGCTATTCTTAATCCATTAGATTCGAAAAAAAGGGTCTTGAAGTAAACTACATACAGAGTGTTCAAACTACATTAAAACAAAATAATAAAAAAAAATGATGAAACATTTTTTCAATGTCTACAAAGTGTTTGATATCAGTTTGCAATTGTTTTAAAAGCTTTGCTCTGCTATCACTGTGAACTGATAATGTTGACTCATCTGGTATGTGGTCATCGGATGATTAGTGTGAATACGTGTTTGGAGGCACCAGGCAGAGGTAGAAGCAGCGAAGCGCTGAAGATATGCGTGTCCCGTTAGGCGTTGACTTTGCGTTCCCACTTCGACTTCTTCGCTGCAGCAAGAATGATGAAGAAGTGATCGCGACGCGTCCAGACATCCTCGCCGCCAGTTTACGCGCGACCCACCAACGTACCCGGGGCACGAATTTCGTTCCGAAGCTATTCCGAATTTTGGCGGAACGTTCAATCAAAGAGTGGCCAAAGCAAACAGCAACGTGCAGTGCAGTTACAGTGGATTCTCGGAAAGGATCACAGGACCAACAGGACTAAACTGAAAAGTTGAATTGAAAAGAGTCTGGCTAAAATGAAGTGGATTAATTTATCGTGCTGGGTACGTAATCATTTTTTTAGTTGCGCCATTTGGTAAATCCAAGTAGAAATATGTCACGTGGAAAACGTGACGTTATTGGCGCGTTAATTAAAGCTCTTTCGAAATGGTCTAATTCGGTGTAGTGAGCATTGTTTGCGATAATGGTTGCCGATAATTGAAATTTTAATGAACATTTTACAAGCGGAAAATACCCGCTTTGCAGATAGGTAGCAAAATATTTTAAATCAATTTAAATTTATTTAGTTCATTTAATTAGTGCAAGAATTAACGATTTACAAAAATTAATACAAAATAATACAAAGAACAATGAATTCCAATTATTGGTTATGTTTGTTGTGTTGCCTATCTTCATATTATTCAGAAACACACAAAAGCTATAATTAGACTCTCTAAAATGTTTAGTTCATAACTCATGAGATAACATTTAAAATTTAAACTATTTCTTTCGTCATTTTCCTAATATCTTGAAACCATAGTTAAAGTTACTTTTCACAACACAACTTAGAACTTGATAAAAAGTTATATAGTAAATTCTTGATGACATCTGCGTGATGTTAGATGTTACATGATTACGTCAGAATAGAATTCGATGCTATAACTATAATCAAACTCACAAACCGCCGTAAATACACATAATGGCAGTCGAAATGTACCGTAAATGTATTTCTAATAAAACGGTACAATATTAAAACTGTATAATCGTACAAATCGATGACGCGTCTTCACACTACCATAATTGACAGGACAAGCAGACAAGCACAAACTAAACGTTACAATGTGATGATAAAATTCTAGTTTTCTAGTTTAAATGTTGCTTAAATATAAAAAGTGTTACATTTAATTCTACTTGTGAAGGTAGAATCATTAAATTTTATTTGGTGCATTTCACCATCAACAATGTGCCAATAATTAGTTATTGCAATGAATTTCAACGTCTTTAATTGCCGCCTTAAATTATCGCCGTTTCGGCTAAATTTCGTCAAAACTCCCACACCTAACCAAACCTAACATTAACATTAGAACAGAACATTATGAACTCCTCACAATGCGAACTGAGAACATTATGACGTTTTTGCGTTGAGTGTTTTGCGTGCGTGCGCAAATCTCGCATGATCTAACTATATGGATCTAACTGTTAACACAGTGATCGTGTTTTATTTCTTTGAGACTGACTCATTGACTCATATAGTATTGAAGAAATTACAAAATCAAATGAAATACAGAAATAGAGGCAGCACACCAAGCAGAGATCTTAATGTTGCTAGTTGTTACTTTTGTTACTTGTTTTATATTGAACTGAAGTACTGAACGAACTGAACTATTGAACAAGCACGTTATAAAATCGAAATTCGAATGGTTTGTGTATGCAGGTGCGATGTGTATTTCAATTTGTGCAATCGCGGTTTCGTTTCGTTGCAAGAAGTAATTGTCAAGCGTTGTGTAATCCAGATGTAAATCCACGTAATCTCAACACACGAGACTTTGTTGCGTCTCTGAGTATCTGAGATGCATCTTGCATGTGATGATTTTATCACTGCATCTGCACATTTGCAGTTTTAAGTCATCTTCAACTTAAATTTATATTAAGCCCTAACCTCACATTCTGTAGAGAAGAGGACCTAGTTTTGTAAGCCAGTGAGTAATCGTTGGGCTGGGCACTGGGAATATGCGTGAAGGTCAATCTGCGACCTTCACACACTGTCCGAAAGACGACTGCGACACGCAACAGCAACGTGCGCGGTGCGCAGCAGGTGAAGAAAAGGTGAACGCACTCTCGAAGCTACAAAGTGCTTCGAAGTCTCGAAACACATTGATTCAAGCTTCCAACAAAACACACATCATGATTCTGATAGCTGATTACATAATATTATGCTAAAACATTGACACCTGAACATAACCAAACTTTATTAAATCGTTAACGGTTTTCTCAATCATCTGGTTAATAAAAAACGTTGAACTCTTGGGAATTCTTTAAAACGTTTAAAAATTAACTAACCACTTAGCATTAACATTAACCACAAATATATAATTTTACAGTTCATTAAACCGTCGAAAACTTTCCCACTTAGTTAGGAATAAACTTTTGACATTTTACAGTTAACCGCCGTTAAAATGTTTTAAAGCATTAACATTTCCCCTGTAAAAGAGTTCAAGTTCATTGAATAAAGCATAAATATTATGTAAAATGTTGGAATTATGCCCAGATGATACTTTGGGAACTTTACCATGCGACTGCTTGCGATATTTGACGAGTTTTTTTGATATTCGCAAGTTGGCAACTTGTGCATTATGCAAATCTGGAACGTCGGCATGAATGAAACACATGCGAAGGCATTCAAATTCAAGGCTTAGAACTTGGTAGCATGCCCAAAGTCTTGAACTTGAACGTGTGTGACGGCGACGATTAAACACGATGAGGATGAAGCCATGAAGGAATCAGGCAAGAACTAAAGCACAACCAACATTCAAAGAATCCGACCGACCACCGACGTCCCGTTAATACACTTAACTGTACCTTTTGCCATCGTGTACACACACTACACACACTATACAAACCCACAGTAACACTGGGACAAATGCAAACGCAGAAGAGAACCTAGTAAACATACCAAATGTCCGTGGAAAGTGGAATTATATTAAAAGCAACAAGCAAGTACCCTTGCAAGTGCATTCTAATGGATGATTCGTGCTTCACGATATTTAAGGCCTATTTCTACAAACAGATTTAAAATCGGTTGAACCATTCCTAAGATAATGACAAAATACCAGTTGTGGTTTATCAGCTGGATATCTTAAGGGCAAAAGTATACCGCATCTATCTAACAGTCTGACTAATAGCTGTTTAGCCTGGGAGCTGTGTCCACTATAGGCAACCAAATGTACTTGTTACCTGTCAAACAATAGACAACAACGTTAAAATCACAGTTCAAATGAACTCCGGGTCTGATTTGGAACATTCACAATTGTTGTTGCAAATTGTTTGTCGGGTAACATGTACGTACGGTTGCCTATACTGGCCAGGTTTAAATCGGTCCCACTCCCACTGTTATGGAGGCCTTCCACGATCCGCTAGCCGACGGAAGGCCAATAAAAAATAAAAATCGTTTAGATCGAAATTGAAATTAGGTAAATTAATAAATTATTTATTAATTGTGAACGGCAGACTGGAGTCTTCCAGAGTGAATTACATACGCACATCGAGTGACCACACAAGAATCGTGGAATGAAGGAATCGAAGCATAAACAAAAATCACTCGGCGAGCGCATTGTTGTTGATTGCTTTTCTTCTCTCTTTCGTTTGTTGCTCTTTTTTTGTTTTAATGCTTTAATGCCTAGGCATAGAAAAGCTACTTTACTGCCGATTTATGTTAACCATAGTGCCGATTTCGGAAAAAGAAATTTTATTTTACATTCTGTTCATTTCCAGATTTTATTATCATTAATAGTGGTACAATGTCAAGATAATATCGAAGAAGGTAAAGATTTCAAAGAACCACTGCCGAGACCATCGCCAGGGGCGTTAGCAGGAGCGGCGGCGTCAGCATCAAGCACCGAAGAACCGCCTGAAGGATACTATGCATTCGTCGAATCACCGAATGCGGAGCCACCGCGCGTCCGCCCACCGCCCTATTCCTTCGCCGCCGTGGATTGCGGCAGTGCTGGAGTGGGGCGTGACGATGACGAGCGACCTCTGGGCGGGCCGTCCGCCTCCCCGCGCAACATCTGCGGCGACTTGAACAAGGGCACTATACCGAGAAACCCAATGGGACAGAATGTATTAGGATCACCATATCCATTCGAGTTGATTCGCAACATGACCTTGAAGTACCTCAGTCGTACCCTGCCGATTTTAAAGGCGGATGAGACGCTGCCAAAAGTGGCGCAGTTGCAGGACGATCTTATATCACAAAATACGTAAGTTTAAATTTCCATTCTTGTGTATTTTATAAAGTGCATGCTTTTGGCTCCTTTTATTGGTAGCATCACACCGTATCAGCACATAGATCGTGTGAGACGCCAAGCTCCGCCTTCGCGTAGCCCCGCCCCGGAGTCCGAAGCAGATGACGCGTCGCGAAAAGGCAAGAAGTTCTGCGATCAAGGCGGCGTCTTCTGCATGCTGTACAAAGCCATCAATGGAGAAAATTCCCTTCCAAATCCTTCGCCCTCCGCGCATCTGCCAATAGAGCGACGGGACGATGCGCAATCCCCACCACCACGTTATGAAGGACCGCCCACTCCATGCCCAGCTAAGGTCGAATATGCCACGCCTGTTTTCGCCAAGAACTATCAGGGCATCTGGCGCTATGTGGTGCAGATACCCTACGAAGGATATTTTACACAGACTGTTGAAGTTACCAGGTAAAACGTTTAAGTGTAAAACAAAAAAAAAAACTAAAAACTTTTTTTATTCAGATGCTTGCAATCTCGTTGTCACTACTTGGACGGCGGTTGTCTCTCCTCGCCGCGCTGGTCCAGCCTCCTAGTTGCCGAAATTTACTACCCTGATACGGTCCTGTCCAATCCGGAGATGAGCAACCCACCACGCAGTCCGGTCGCTGCGTCACAACCACCATCAGTGCAAGACTTCCAGGTAAAGAACATAATCTCTGTGAAAACGGTAAAAGACTTTTACATAAAACATAACCTTTCTTTTTGTTGCATGTTTGTTGCAGAATTATCAACAGTATCTTCACAAACGAGCTGGATTACAAGCCCCGCCCGTGGACTCCACCACGACAACAGCAAAACCCACGCACTGCGACGGCGTGGACGCTTTGGGCTGCTTCCAGGTCCGGCTCTACTATGACTGGTTCCTCATTCCCGGCTCCTGCAAGTGCTGGCGGCCCGATTACTTCAACAAGTACGTGCGCAGGAAAAGCCAGCAGGATTTATAAGCTCTTCTGTTTCCACCTTCATCCATCATACTGCACAAGTTCTAGGCTCTAGGCACAATGCTACTACTAGGACAATACATGAACACATTGTATCATAACTTTTTACGAATAGTCGCGATCATCCTTTGTTTATCCTCGACAAAGTACCGAAAGTACGTAAGTACACGAGGAGATTTTTTAGTTGACTAGCTAACACTGACATTATGATGTAGAATGCCAAGGAAAGAGGAAAAGATTAAAAAACGTGTTTAGGGAGTAATTTTTTAAAGATAAGACTGTTTTGTACTGTACTTTGTACTTCTTAATACATTTTATTGTGCATGTCTCAGACATGCATTGTTTTTGGTTTGTGAATTATTTCTGTCACTCGAAGCTGTGTTAATTCCATTTGTTGGCAAAATTAATGCCGCTTTGATTGATTCGTGTACAATTTCGAATAAATTATATTGTAGACAACAGAGAAGGTTTTAATGTGGTAGCATTATACTAGATTGCACAACACCCTGTAAGCGTTAAAGTTGAATTACTAGATGTGTGTTGGGTTGCTTAGTTTTTAGTTTATTTACCTGAAGTTCATCGATTGTTTCATCCCACTTCTCAGCGGCGATCATTGGTACAACAGCAATAATCAACTGCGTCATTTTAGCAACGTTCTCCTTGAATGTCGCCAAAGCGAGCGCCACGTTTACTTTTTCCCCAGAGTCTCGCCAGCAGTCGTAATCCGTCGCCATGGCAACTGAAGCGTAGCATATGCCTGCTTCCTTTGCCAATACCACCTTTAAAATCACAAAAGTTACTATTGTTACTTGTTGCTAAAGAAGGCGCTCAAACTTCGTATTTGCGTATTTGGTTTGTATACCTCAGGAACACTAGTCATATTGATAACGCTGCCGCCAAATGCGCGAAACATGTTGCTTTCAGTCCTGCTGGAGAATCTTGGCCCTTCAATGGCAACCACCGTACCTTTCTCGTGCATTTCCAACCCTAACTTCTTTGCAGCTTTTAGAAGAATACTTCTGGTCCTTTCACAGAAAGCCGGTTCCATGGGCAGGTGGCACACACCAACTGGAGACAGTTCGCCGCCGTCGTAGAAGGTTTGCTTGCGCCCCTGCGTGCGATCGAGAAAGTTGTCCAGCAGAACGAGGTCACCAGGGCGGATCTCCTCGCGAAGTGAGCCGGTGGCGGTGGAGGCGATAACGTGCGTGCAGCCAGCCTGCTTTAGCGCCCACATGTTCGCACGATAATTGACCGCCCCCGGCATTAGCGAATGCGCTCGGGCATGGCGTGCCAGCAGGACGCAGGGCACCGAGGCGATTTGACCCTCAATAAGCACATCTGAGGGTGCCCCATATGGTGTTGTAACAGCAATCTCATGTTTGTTTTGTAGTATATCTGGATTGTCCAAGCCAGAACCTCCAATTATACCAATCTAATCAATAAATGTATAAAAATATTAATTAAAATATGAAAAAGATGAAAAACGTTGATTTATTGTATGCAACCAACATTGCACCTAACAACACTTAAAGGACGTCGCTGACATACTTACTTTAATATTTCGTCTGCTCATGTTTAAATTACTTTAATCACTTCAACCTTTTCAATCATTAGCCACTTGGCGAATTCTTTAAACACTGGTTAATTGTTAACTTGTTTTCTTTAGATCTATTTAGATTGTAGATTGAAAATGTAACCTAAAACTGAGCAAAAAGCAAAACACAACTTTGGAACTCAAACAAATGAAAACGTGTTTGCACAATTTAGTTCAAACTCACGAGTACTTTGCAGAGCCATCAGAATTATGCTGCTGTTCAATAATGCCCCAATGTTGATGTGGTATAATAAATCGATGCGAAGTCGAGCCACCTGCGAACTTTATTGCTTTAACTGCACTGGTCACTGCTGCTAGAACCTAGCTCATCTATATCTATTCCTATTTCTATTTTTCTATCACGTTTCACGTACCGTCTGCGCTTCGTGTAATTTCTAGCCAACGTCCACTCTGGACCACAGTCCACAGGCTACACCAATTTAAACTTACACTTTGAAACACATGTCTGCCCTACTATGTTGCATGTAGTCATATCGTTTCACTTCGCTGCGTCATGTTGCGTTTGCGTTGTAACCACGTTGTAACTGTTGTAGCAGGAGCAGCATTATCAGTTGATTGTTGAGATGTTGAGAATGTAAATTGTAAAGAGAAGTGGAAAGGGAAGTCTCACACTTGGTCATACAATGGCACGTACTGTGCGTACTGTATTTTAGTTACGCTTCGTACCAAACTAGCGTGCCAACGGTTGAAAGGGTTCAAATGTATATCAGTATATGGCAACTGGCGAGTTTGTTAGTTCAGTTTATCGTTATCTCCAGGCCTCTCGCGAGCGAACGAATACCACGATGCTCGAACCACGAGCTTAATAGAGCGAATAAAGAGCAAACAGATGTGAGCTGAACTTTCAATTAGCGGCGGCAAAGCTTCGAGTTTCGCATTTCGAGTTTAATTACTATCGATTGCTTTGGTTTTATTAAAAGCATTCCGCTTTCATACTCGACAGACACGTGTAGCACTGTGTAACACACCAGCAGAAAATCATAGATCTTGCAATTCGTATTAAGGACTTTAGTAAAGTGCACAAAATTTGTTGTTTAATCTTCAGAAACTCATCTTTTTTCTTTACTAGGCAAACGTCTACTGTAAACGTTTCTTTAAGCCTTTTGAACAATGAACTCGTAACTCGACATGAGAGTCAAACTTCTCAAGTAAACTCGCTTAAAATTGGTCTCGTGATTATTTTATTTCTTTTCCTTTAATTCTGACACTTCTTTCATTATAGATAAGACGTAAATCGAAATGAAGTACTACAATCCTAACTAACAGACCAAACTAAACTGAGTATAGACTAGATCATTAGATTTAGATTCATAGGCCGGTGAACAAAGGATCAAAAAGTGCTTCATGTGGAATAATACCCTGTCTCTATAAACACGTGTTTATGGAGGCTTAAAATTAAGCTTAATGGGTAAACTTAGTCCAGAGTCCATGCTTTATTCGTGCCACATGGACGGAAATTTCGTGCTTGGTGCGTAATACTTCCTTAATTAACATATAAACCTACAAGCTTGCGTAAAGTTATCGGAAACCTGAAAGCAATGACAATGGCGGGAAATATTCACGTGCGCTTCTGTTTACAACTTTCGGAAATATTCCCCACGGGGGATGAGCAAATAATGCCAAACTTGATGCAAAGGAATATCTAATCTTACACGTAACAGGACTTCATATTTCGAGACTGATTTCGTGTGCTTTGTTGCAAGCCAACAAGACAAAAGTTAAAAATCCGTTTGACTTTTTCAATTTTGATCTGACTTTGTGACTTCGTTTGGGATGATACGTCAGTTATTTAAATTCATGCGGCACCAAAAGGTACTCCCTAGGAGCCTAGGACCCCAATCGTAAGGGCCAACAAGGACGAGAACAGAGGACCGTGAATTGAGGACGCTGTTCATTGCACAGTGCGAATATAAATAACACGAAACCCTCCTGAGCTTTGGACCAATTCAAAATTAATGTGCTTTTCAAAACTGGTAGCTGGATAAATGTCCCATATATTACATTTGTAAATAAATTACTCTATTCGCATGGATAACCCTAAAATATTTATTTTATTCAGTTTAATCTATTATTTCAAGCTTTATCATGTAAAAATGGTAAATGACGAAACTGCGTGCAAGATTTCGCAATCGACACAAAGCTTCTGCTCTATTTTTCATTAAATTATTCATATTTCTATACGTTCTTAGACGCTCTCTCACGGGAGCGATTATTTCCTGAAAGCATTGTCCCATTGTTCTGCTTCGTGCGTCTTTCTCTTTGAAACTCTTAATAGAATCGACCGAAAATAGAAACGAAAACGAACAAAATGGAAATCTGATTCAAAACGAGAAAGGTAAAAGTTCGTCTTCTAGATATTTCCGTCTACGAAAGTGAAGATGTGTAAGATTATGGTAATAACGATCCATATCTGTGATTCTGTATTTTGGGAGAAATCTGAAATCCAAACCCCGAGAGAAATTGCATTATCGAGCGAGGGTAGTTATATCGGCATATCTCCGTGGGGGCGAACGATACTAATATCCTGAAGGCGCAGAATTTGGACGAATGCAATGTGGGAAAAGGAAACGTTCACATTACTATTATTGGTATTAGGCAATAGCCATTACGAAAGAAAATACGAAACGGGGAGCTGGTCAAAGCTCACAGGTCGTTTGTATTTTACAAGACATCACGAAGAATAAATATGTGAAAGAGGAAATGAAATGAAAATACGTCCCAAAATGTGTGAGGAGTATATTTCCAGAGTGAATAAACATTTAAACAGAACAAGAAATTATAA
>JARJDQ010025393.1:0-16714 GCA_030264215.1 Geostiba sp. GC000077
GTAATCTAAATGTGTCTAATTTGTTTGCATTCTACAATAAATACTTAGAACATAACTACATCGATAAATTAATTGAATAAATAAATAAATAAATAAGTTAGGAAACTGTAAGTAAGATGTAATATTTGCAAGAAATATCAAGCACAGGAAGAAAAGATTCAAATTCCTTTCGTCGTTATTTACATGTCGCAACACCAGCAACTTCCCAAATCCCAATTCCCGTATTTAAAAAAAGTTAATGTGGAGGATTAGGATATGCTGAACTTGCAAGTTGTAAATTATCCTCTTATGAAAAGTTTGTGACTGTTGAAATGTTCCTAATACTAGGTATTTTCTTCGGTTTTGCAAGACTTCCATAAAAATAATTCACCACATGTTGAATACGCTACACTTCTACAGATGGAGCCACTAGACCAGTTTTAAGTTAAAATTGGTTAAAATATTTTATGTTCTTTGGAGCAAGTGTTTCAACCTTGATGAATTATTTCTACACAAATCAGTTCACACATTGATGCGGGTTATTGCAGCTTCCTAGCTTGTACAAGTTTATTAATATCATTAAACGTGGTGAGCATCGCCGGACTAGCTTGCACTCGCGCCAGGGATGAACAGCCCGTGTGCGCCAAACACTCCTCGCCGTCCTGCCCGTCCTTCGCCGCCTTCATATACTTAAAGAAGCGCAGAATCTCAGGATTGTCGGACGCCGGTTTTCGCAGCTCGTTTAACTCCCTGTGCAAAAAAACAACAAACCTAAATCAGCACAAATCACAACAGCGCAATATGCAATAAATAAAATGCCTATAACTATAGGTATAAATAAATATAAGTAATGTTTAAAAAAACGGATACCGAGGCAGTTTTACGCGTTATGATGTTTTTATGATTTCATTCCGTCCTATTAGTTTGCTCTCCAGATTCGCAGGTTTATGTCGATAAAGTAGATTTCCACAATAAAATATGATTTATGGTCGGCATGCCCCGGATGTGGAAGGAACATCATCGGCCGAAAATCATAAAATAACGTTGGGGGCGATAGCGCCGATTGCGATTTTTCACCGGAGCCATCGACCTGTGTATTGAGACGCATAAAACGCCTAACCATACGCCCGCGCCCTGAGATTCGAGACGAATCTTATAAATTGAAATATGGAACGTTATTCAAGCGGAAAAGCTTTTGGAGAAACGTTAATTTTCGTCCTTCTCCTTTTTATGGCGAGCTTAATACGGTACTCTACAAATTTTACAACGACTTGGATTCAGAAAATTAAAATTGTTTAAAAAAAATTTTCTGATTTTCACATCGTTTTGATGAGCATGTGAATATGTTCCCTTTCGATTTTTGTCGAATTTGATGTTGGGATTTTTGCACCGGAAAAATTCGGTCCGTCTGCCGTTGACGCCGCGCCGGTGATATTAAGGACATGCGATGACATCAGCAACATTCCCTTCAATAAAGGCATGTCGGGCGATCGATTTGCGGATGGCGCGCATTGTGCTGACGCCTGCGACGCGAAGTGTATCGAAAACACTTTTCGCGCTGATTTCATTTATTCGCGCCGTCAATCCGATGGGATTTTGTTGTATGACGGCGCGGCGTTGTTTACGTTGCATTATCACAATCCGAAACAATCCAAAATACGCGCGGCGCCTCCACCATCGCCAAGCACATGTGCTGCCGCTGTCAATTCATCATGTTGGAGAATGAAGAATTAAAAACAGCGTTTTCCTATTGGATGCAACATTAATCACGAAAAGGGACGCTGGCATTATTTATGTACAAAAGCCTGCATGCTAATAGGGCAGGCATTTTGTAATGCTCCTTGTGGACGGTCAAAACGCAGACAAATTGCAATGCGTAGCCGTTGTAAATTACCTGCTTAATTGAGCCGAAATTAAATTGCTGTACGGCGCGTACTTGGCCGGATTTGCATACATCATGCAGACTAGTCGCTCGCGACACTTTTCGGCGTCGCGCGCTTGCGTATTGCCCAGCCCTAGCTGCTGGAAGACCGCGTCCAGGCGAGAGAGCAGCGGGCTGTAAAAGGGGTCGTAGGTCGTCAGCAGTAGGGACGACGTTGGTATCTTGTGGAAGACTTTGTAATCCGTCTTCTTCGTCGGCTGTCGCAGGTAGTAATTATCCGAGATGCGATTGTTGTTCACGTAGCCGAATCTACAATCAGACCAAGAATATAGGCAACCAAACATACATTTAGAAAGCGCGGAATTACCGATTCATTGCTTCTTGTGCTGCTGGACTTTCCGAGCTGGAGGCAACGTTGATCGTGAGTGTGGACTCTGCCGGCTCATTATTGTTGTACGCGCCGGTGTCTTTAAACTCGAAGTCTTCCACAGGCTGCTGGCCGCCGCCGCCCAAGCCTGCGGAGGCGCCGGACACGCCCGAAAATGTCGACAGTCCTTTGCCTACAATCTTTCCAAGGCTGCCAAGCAACGACGGCAGAAACATTGCGATCAGCACTGACTTCACCAGCTGGGCGCCAATGAACACTGGCAGGAGGAGTTTCTTCAACGCAAAGGCCAGAAAACCCATGCCAAATCCAGCTAGGAACGAACTTTTTCCAGTGCCTAAAAAATAGAATTCAAAACTCAATAAAATAACGAATCACGTTCGCTGAACTTAATTTGTAAAAGAATGCCATTTTTTATAAGTGTAACAGTTATTAATTTCTATCACTGGTATCACGCGAAATTAAAAAGTGGAAACACATGTGTGCTAGTTGTGCATATTGGAAGAAGTTTCCAATTTCTCTTGTTTTGTTCATGCTGGATGCAGGTGCATGCTGTCGCGTGAAAAATGGCAGTGAAGCAAAATGTCACCTACTCTGGAGGAATCGCGCCGTCTGAGGTATATTCAGCGAGACGACATGCTGTGCGCTGTAATCGTTCAGCTTCTCGTAGAAGTAATCCTCGACGGCGACGCTCCTTCGGCGCTGCGCGTGGCTGCAGTTCGCGTGACTCTCACCAGCCGCGATATTCGTTACATTGTCCTCCAGCTTGCGTTCGATGCCCACGCCGGGCATCACCGTGACACTATCTACACTAAACATTTTATCTACGTAGAGGATGAGCTCCCGATCCAGGCGCGACATGTGGCCAAGGCTATCGCTACCGGCGCCTCCACCGCAGGCAGTCGCCGTTGCCAACTGTAGCGTCGCCAGCAGGACGACGCCCACGATGGTGATTTGTTGCTGGCGTCGCCGTTTCCATTGTTCCATCTTGTTCTTCAGCAATGATTTATGCCCATTATCGTTTATCTTAAACAAAAAGCATTGACATTAGCAAAACTCAATGTGGATGGAATTTTCTAAGCAAAAAACGTTAAGTTGACTGTACGTTAAAGCACGGCCGATATTTAGTGTTTTTTATTGTAACGTGAGGTATGCATTAATATACATATATCTGAATTGAAATAATGAATAGAGATAATGTTTTTTTTTACAAAAAAACACAAAAAGATTTATCTTAGCAATCACTCAATGATTTTCAATCTGGGTTTTGATGAGAACGAACAACACCATTAATGATATTTATTGTGATTGTGTTAAAGTGCTTAATCTCAAATAGGTATGGTGTGGCTTACGTGTTACTACGTAACCGAAAAGAAGTCGTAGTCGTAGACAACGGCGAGTGGACAATAAAGTTTTATTTATTTCGGCGTGGATATCTTCTGATTTCCGTACGTTCCGCCGGTGCCACAGAGGGTTTATCTACCTTCACGCAGGCGAGCAAAATCCTGCCGGCCGGCGACGCACTTAACCTCGAAAGAAATCGAATGCCGCGGCCGTAAAAAGCCAGTATAAAACTAAAATGCGTTCCTGCGCGCGGCATTTTAGAAAGCGTCGCCATCGTAAAACACACGCGCCAGTTAATTATATTCCACGAGAGCACCTGGCTAATTAAATTAATTTATTAAATAATTACGCTTTATTGGCGATCCATAAGGTTTCCTACCATATGAGCTCATCAAGATGCCTCAAACTTTAGAGTCAATTATTAGCCAAATCAAACCGCAATGAACTTTTACATCTTAAGTTGAAGATTGGTATTATGTTCAAAATCTAGGTAATAGGTAATGCGCATGATTAGCATTTGAGTGCCTCAATCCTCAATCCAAAAACGTCGTTCAGGAATGCGCGTGTTCAAGCATATTAACACAAACACAAAGTCAGTGCGAGTGCGAATGGCGAATGCTTTCACATCGCACGATGATGATTCAATTCAAAATGGCGTCCAGGTCGATGCGAACCGCATTATTCATAACGTGCGCGCTCGAAGTAAGCCAAAAATCCGTGTTATACTCGATTATACCGATTAAAACGTAAACAACGTTTTTGGTCAGTGTGGAAGCGTGGAACGTTTTAACCCACTTTCCTCCCGAAAATGCATTTGACATCACAAAACATTATGTCTCCATAAGATTGAAAATATACCTATATATACATTTGCTTCCAATTGAAGAGGAAAACACAAATAAGATGAAGGCCATGAAGGTGAAATGAAGGTAAGAATGTCAAGCAATTCAAATGCTCATCAAATACATAAAAAGCGCAGAATCCCTACGATTCATTTCGCTTAGGATTTCATTAAAAGCAACGCACATTGAAAAGGAAAAAAACACGGTCAGTTCTCATCATCATTTCATCGACCCGACAAAAATCTTCCGAAATTGAACAACGCATTTTTTCTTTGGCTTTGATTTGATGAAAGTTTGCTTTTCGTTGATGAATTAACGAAAGTAAACGGCAACGAACACCTGTTATATTTATGTGTGACCTGACCTAGTATTACTAGTAATCAGTGGAAGTGCGCACTTCATAAACTCATGTAATGCATACACATGTCAAGGGAGGACTAATTACATCATATTTGCATCTACAAATGTGGATTAATTATTCTATTCCTTAATGATTTACCCTGAGCAGTGTGCCTTTGTCATACAGCGTGAATCCTTTTTATGAAATTACTTTAGTATCAATAATGAGGACAACGCCCTGATTAGTGAAAACAGAACATGTTAAAATATATATTTTTCGAGTAATTAATTATTTAAATTTTTGAGAATCAAGACTCATCACTATGGCTCCAAAGTGGAGAAAGTGCGCAATGAATCATCAGAATTTAGAATAATTCAAACTAATATTTTTTACGGGCTCAAAAGAACCGTTAAAAAATAAAATAATTCCAAAAAATTAAAAATTAAAATAACTTAAGTCGTCCTCTTCCCAGTTTGTATTAGTTTGAACAAAAAATGACTAATTTGGAAATTTGATGATAATAGTTTGATAATTGCTTTCGTCTTTTGGAAATCACAGCCTACTTAAAGTAGTTATACTATAAGGCGTTATCGCCTCGTTCACATCGAATAGGATTCACCGAAGCACTTTTAATTAATTCCGAAATATGAATGTAATTTCAAAGCAACGCTTATTTAGAAAATGCAAATGCCTCGACGACGGGCACAGCGCAATACGTCGCAAAGTCGCGCTCTGAACGCTCTGAAGAGGCTGCCTTGAAGACCCATTTCTGCGCTGGAGTATGATCAAGTGTATGAATTTTAATTAATGAATTAGAATAATTCGCCATCGATGCTTTCGCATACACATCAAACCATGGCATTTGCATGTTTTCTGATCAAATAAGAAGTGGAATTAGTTACCCTTTACCCTTGCCCCGAAAGCACAAGTATGCTTGGTTGCCTATCTAAGTTACGTCAGTTCTGCATAATTTATTACTGAAATTACTTTAAACATATTCCCTGGACGCACATGGCTAATATATTATTCAGTTTCAATTATACTAAGCGTAATGTGTTGCTATCACCGAAGTACGTTGTAAATATATACCCTGCGTTTATCGTAAAATGTTTCTGCACAAAAAATCAACCTGTGTTTGCCCCTGCGTTGAATGGTTGTACGATAAACGCAGGGTATATATTGGTGTGGTTCCCGGTCAGCAAATGTGGTAAATATTTAACGCAGTTCCATGTGTGAATATCGTCCACTTTAGTCATGTGTAGGTTAGATTAGAGTGCCGAGTTGACAAGGCAACACACTCTTGACCACCAGGCATATGATATACCACCCTCACCACACAAACTATATTATCATCAAGATCAACGTCAGTACTCGCCATTGTGGGAGTCGGTCGACCACACCTTGCGTTTCAATTTAACAGTAATTAATTAATTTAATTAGCTATAACGCCACGAGGTATAATTATCGACTGTCCAAGTCACGATACAACCTCAGCTCAAGGCATTCATAATTACACCATGTAGTACAATTAATATACGCTGATTTACAAATTAATTACTTATTACGTTTTAAAGCTAAAAGTCTAGAGTGATACTAGCGAACTTTAGTAGACAGTGTTGCTTCGCTCCCTTTGCTCGTACTTCAGCTTGGCAACATGGTATTATGGCAACATGGTGTGAAATGGCGGTCGGCGGTGTTTGGCTGCAGTTGGCGCGAAATTTATTGCTCCCGGAGCGCGCATCTTCTGGCAACAATACGCACGTTTTGCGGCGCTGTTTAAATTAAGGAACGTGCGCGGCAATTTATGACAATTCATTTCCGCGATACCACTAACGACTTTGAATTTCGAATGCCGACCTGTGGTCGTAAAACTTTATTGCAAGCTTAACCTTTGGCCTAGTCTCTAGTTCATATCAAAAACGGATGCTTACAGTGTTTATTATAAAAATGCAATTTTTCCGAAATTCCGATTTAGGACTGAATCTAATTTCATGATTAACCTTTGTGTGTGGAGTTGTTACAGTCGTGAACTGAAGTTTAAAAGCTGTTTTTATGACGCATGCGAGTAATAGGTATTATTAAAATGTTTGGGAGTCATTAAAAGCCGCGCTGGCGCGTTGTAATGTGTTTGGCGTGTTTGGTAAGTGAATAAAAGTGTGCGCAAAAGTACCGGAAAGTGTCGGCATTATTACACTACCGGATTCATCCAAGTACCAAGTGTTGCGCAACAATTAGCTGCAATTAATTTGATATGTTATGAATGTATCCGGCTCGCGTCGAGCGCCTCCACTTTCGTTGCTTTTCCGTTTTCAACTTACGAAGCAGTAATCTATATACTCCATCATAAATGAGCTTTTAATAACAATAAATTTTTGAAACAAAAAACCTTTATTCTCGGAGGATAATAAATTTTAATAAATGGTTTCTTCAATTTTGGTCCGCGTAGAACGTAGATTTTGACCTACTAATTGGTAAACATTCATTTGTATATTTATATTCTTGATTTCTCCGAATATCGGAAACTTTGACCCCTGAAGTAATTCTTATTTGCTGCGACCTAATTAGTTTCGTATCGAATATCCCAACAGGAAGTCAGCCACATCGCATATTTATTATTTCTTTCTCCGCAGTTATTTCTTTCTCTGCAGATTCGTTGATTCACTGATTTGTACACAGTTCGCTAGGCTGGAGAATTGAGATTGAATATCTCATGCGAAGCAAAATATGTACGCCGAAAAACTATTGTGTTTGGCTGTTCGTGACCGTCCCAATAAATTTCCCCCCGATTGTGCGCCATTGTGCGTTGTGAACGAGTTGAAAGCAAGATGATTTATCTCATTGGCATTCAGACGAGAAGCGACCTTCGAAAATGTATTGTCAGGTCATTCCGAACAAGAAAGTATGTATGTGGGTTATTATAACTCCATTTTTCATATTTCAAATTTCACATTTCACATTCAACATTCAACATTTAACATTTCACGTTTACAGGTCGCACTCTTCTTAAGAGGTTTGACTTTACCACGCTTCCTACCTACTTTGATCTACCACAGATCAGATATTTTCTTACTTGTGCAATAAATTATGTAATTTTCTCCTTGTACAGATTATGCAGATGAAGCTATCGTGCCGTTAGAGGCAAAATAAGTGGTGATTAAACACGCAATTTGAATAACAAGACAATTAAATAAATAGGAATTTGCTATAAGTAGAGAAAAAGTCGTTAAAATTACAACAACAAAACTATTGAGATTGATGTCAAGATTTGGATTTAAATTGAAGATATTTCCTTATCAGATGGTATACATTGGATTCTAGGAATGCAGAATGTGAACTATAAAATGTTTTTGAGTAAAAACGTAGGTACTGGATGTAGTTGAATTTAAATTTCATCTATGAGATGTGTAATACTTGTAATGTGGTGCAAGTGCGCATAGGAAACGGAAGCACCACTTCAAACGAATGCTGAGAATTGTAAATGTGAATTTCATGTTCAATTGTGGCGTCGTGCGTCTGATTTTATCATCAAAGAGCATTGTGAATTCAATTTTTCACGTCACTTTGAATTATTTTGCTAAATTTCAAGCCTTTCTATTTCGTTCCCCTTCTTCTTACGCATGTGTGCATTTACTACAACTTTTCATATTGGTAAGAAAAAAATTTACAACCTTGCTATTCGGTATAATGAAGAAAAACTGATTTACTACTTTATTAAGCAGAAACTTTGCACGGATTTTTACCTCATAAATTATGTTTTGAAATTTCAAAATTACCTTTTGTTACCCTTTGCATGACCCCCTATATGAATGTGCTTTGTGTGTCAACGATCTCTATTCTAGATGGCACAATATCGTAAATATCACGTTATATGTGGCGTGTTGGCATGGAAAATGATGAAAAATCTTTGCACACAGGCTTTGTTCCCTCCTCAATGTTCCACCACCCTACTCAAAGTAATAAGCTGGAAGAAGAACGGGTAAGAATTGATCGTTTCAAAGACGGAATAAAATGGGCATATATAGTCACGGGAAAGGGCGACAAAGGCGAAAAAGTAGTTCACGAAAATACTGTAGTCCTGTTGAACTGAGCGGGAATAAAGACAGTTTCTGTCGAAGACGCCCCACGCTCAAATTTGATGCAAACTGAGATTGCTTCTAGTTCTACAGCCGCCCCCCAAAAATTCGGCAAGAAGTATAATGCCAATGAAATTACTTTCGCTATTTTCGCTTAGTACAACTTTTCTAATTTATTTCGGTACAATTTAATTTGCACTTTTGTATGCTCAGACTGTTACAGTTACAGAGTAGTTTCCTGGAGGGTTTCGCAAAGAAATTGGCGAGGAAGTATACAGTAAGCAGTTAACAAGCTTTATCAACAGAAAAAGTTTCGAAAAAATAGACTTGTAGACCTACAACCGATGATAAGATCTGCAGGAAAACGGATAAACTTTATAATTACTTTTTGGTATAACCACAAAATAAGTTATGCTTTTATCTCCTTATGGTGGAAATCACTTGGAATGTTGGCATTTTGGAATGCTTCGTATTTGGTGTGAGTGTACAAGGGGGCGGCAACAGCCAACGCAAATGGATCATAAAGCATATCGAAATATTACAGAAAATCGAAGGATAAGACTTTAAGCCTTGGCATGGGCCTGATCATGAGCTCATGACGGTCCGCTGCGTTCGCTCGTGCTGCGCGTTCTTCCGCTGTTGGGGCCCCAGAATGCGTTGGCATTTTGCACGCCTTGTCATCGTGCGGGGAAGAAATCGAAGAAATCGTGTCAGAGCGCATTTGCATGATACGTCAAAAAAGCAATTTGGCGCCTAAACGAGTTTCACTCGTTCCGCACTCTTCTGCATGCAGATTAGGCATAGGCATATATAGCTACATTTACATCTCCACTGATTTGTCACTCAGCTCCATTCAATTCAATTCAATGCTGCAGTTCCAGCGAACACCACCCGGAAAGTTAAGGCGACGATTTAAACACGTCGTTAAAACGTTCACAACTTCAAAAGGTTTGTATTAGCCTATTGATAGGTCTCACGTTTGCCTTTATTATTGGGTCGTAAATAATGCAGATATCCTGGTAACTTGGTATGAAAGTTTTTACTCGTCTCTTTGGCGCACATATAAACAGTGTAATAAGGTCACTATATCGCACATCTTTGAAGCATATTGAAGCAATGTGAATGTTTATTGCTTATTGCTTATTGGCATCATATGCGATGCATTTTAATGTATTCATTGGATTGGTTACATTGGATACCGATCTAACGTTATATTCTTACGTTGTTTTGGCCGTTTTATTGATTTAATAATATACCGGGTTAGTAATTTGTTTTCATTTATGACGACATGTCGTCATTTATACAACAGCAACAGGTTTGATTATTCGAAGAAGTAACATTTTAAAATTAAAATTATCTAAGGACGACAACCTCGGCATCAAATCTAACTCTACAAGATGATTGCAAATTAAATGAAGAACATCAACAACAAATCATTAATTGAAATGTTCATTAGTTCTCATAAAACAATTAAAAAATATCGTGGGTATATAACATATATGTAACGTTGGTTATGTACATGATATAAGCACATTTTTATGTACCAGATATATGTTTTTGAGCATATACCTGATATGTTGATATTTAAGAGCGCGGCGATATATCCGTTATATAATATGGTTATATCTCCATGTAATCTAGATGGTATATGCCTGGTATATACCATATATATGTGTGTTTACTGGATATTTATTGGAAGGAGGTTTATTTTATATTTTGGCAATCCTAAAATTAAAAATCAGTTAGTCTTCCTATATGTATACGTTTAAAGCAAACGCTAAGTATGTGTATAAACAAAAATTAACCTTGTATAGTAAATTAAAGAATTGAATTCTATTGTGGTAATAGTGGTTAAGCCGATGATTATGCATTTCCGTTCCTTCTGCAATTTACAATCAGTAAATCAGTGACTCCCTGCTTGCACATACGATTCAAGATTGCAGATGTATTAATTTATACGGTGCACACAGCCGGCGACCGCTTTATTTAGTTATGATCTTGTTACAGAGCACTATTTAGTGCTGATGCTAATTGAGCGACGCACTGTGATACTTTTGACTTTTCCTGCGTGAACTAGATGAAAGGCAAATTGCAAAATTCTGCGCGGAATCCAACGCCAACAACATCGATACTTTCTGAACTGAAGCCAACTCAAAACTTAACAATGCTATACATAACTTTATAATCTTATAACAATTCATATATAAACCCTTCCAACCTGAGAAAGATTAAGTAGGTAATATAAATAATTACAATCTTACCTAATGTTCAATTAAAATGGTTAATCCAAAATGGTGTTATGGACGCACCAAACTGCACTTGTACAAATCACATGTGATGGGCGCCAAGCCCGATATCCTTCCTTCGGGTACGGTTGTGGCATCGATGGCCGATGACAATGTCCGCGTCGATGTCAATGCCACGGCAACCGCGCAACGATTACCGGAATGAATGCGAATGAGACGGCCGTCGGTGCGGCGACGATTATTGTTCTGCACCGAGCCGCGCGTAACGAGCGTGTGCGTGCATGTGTTTGGGCTTTTCGAACTGCTTGGCCACAACCACAAGAGGCTCTCCTCCAGTCTTCCGTGATTTGCTGGTGCCTGCTAACACGTGTGCACGTGAAGCAGCGCTGCCGAGGTATACTCGACATTCGCAGCAGCAGGCGAAGAAGTCCGATGGCTGGGGAATCCAGGCCAGCAGGTCATTCGACCGCATCGCAGACGCTGCCCACTAGACGATATGTGAAGGTGCACCACCTTAGGACCCGACTCAGCATTTCGTTGCTTTTTGATTTTTCCTTTTCCCCTTCTTCATCTTTATTCTATCCAGACGATCAAGGTCTTTCTACATCTACAATTCTAGAAAATAAAAACATCATCCGGTCTCTCAACGTGTTTTCACTTAAAAGCGACGAAATCATTCGTCTCACATTCTTGGAATTGTAAGGACATTTCCTCCGGCCGCCAAGCAGGACAACTTGTAATTGGTGATGTTAAGACAACTTGTCTTGTGGCTTGTGTTATTGTTTGCAAACCGGTTTTGTTCTCTTGTGTTCCTGGAGTGTTGAGTTCTTTTTGTTGTTTTTATAGCCAGCGGTATTTTTGGTGTTCTTTTTTTTTGTATCATCACTAAAACACGCGTTTCTGTATTTATGAACGACGTAATATCAAATTATAAAAATAACAGTGCACTTCGCGCTTGGGGACTGCAATTATGCCACTGCCACTAGAGTAGAACACAATAATAAAAAAATTACCCAAAGCTCTATATTACTTTAGTATACAACGCCATCATAACTGCAAAGCAAATTAACAATTTGTCCTTTCAACGCTCAGAATCATGAATCCAAGTTTGTAACTAACTTATTGCCAAGTGAAAAGAGCAATTATAGCTGCTATTGGTTTCTGTTGCTTAATTACACTTTCAAACTATTGGTGACATTTGTTAAAGAAATTTGGGTTAACACAACAAACATTTAATTTATTTTCTTTATTTGATTTATTATTTCCATCTAAAAAGACTTTATTCGATAGTTCAAAGATTATTACTCTTTGTCAATCAAAAAAATATTGCCTGGGGATTATGGCCTCTTGACTTTGGCGTCAAATGATTATTACTATATAATTTTAACTCTTCTAAACTTCAAAACAAAATTAATTAACAGTTACAATTCATGCGAGCAATTCCATGGCTCAATTATCATTCGCCAATATATTATGTTACATTAAGAATTGGTTAGTTCAGTAATACAAATGTTTGTCTGGTTTGGTAATTAATTGCAGCAAGCAATGGCGCTCACTTTAAAAGCTCATTTTGCGGCTGAATGCTTCATTCGAACAGCACTTTATTTGGCGCGATAAAATCCATTCGAACAATGCTGCGAGCATCGGTAAAATGACAATATTGCTCAAAATGATGCCGTCGTAACATTAATTTTCCTTAATGTCAAACATTAATTACGAATTGTTTTGACATCACAAATTCTCAATATTCCCAATATGATTTTAAATTGCAAATTCGTGTCAGGTAATAAAATCGCTCAGACATATTTTCATCCAATTTTTATTTTTAATATCCAATTTGAACTTGTAAAAACATATTAAAATTAGAATTAGTACACTATCGATTTTAATAGGTTTATACTATTTAAAAATCAATATGTCGTCCTCATTGTTCCGAATTACTTTTACGTTCAGTTCAAGGTTTAAAAAACTCCATCCATGTCAACTGTAACGCGCACCTAACAATCAAAGCAAAGACATAGTTTCGAATCACTTATCGACCTTGCAATAACAACACGCTTCGGTTCAATATTGATTTAGGAATGTATTATTTACCTGCTATTTTGCCACTTGAGAATATTGGTGAATGTGTTATTGGTACAATGCGGAATTCGCTGAAACTGGTCGAAACCCGAGGACACTTGTCATGCAGTTTAGCGGCAAGCCAAGCGTGGCGCCTATGCCGGATAAAAACCATCATTCAACGCGAAATTCTTTTTCGACCGTTGTCTGTGCGCTGACCATTTTTCGCATGCCATGTCTGGCCACCACGCCGGACTAACTGTACGTCGATCTAATAAATCAGTTCCGTGTGTCCTCCGCGTGCTGGACATGCTTATTATTCGCTATACACAATTGCAATTAGATAAACGACAATCGACTTATTGGCCTGTATAAATTCTAATTTGAGATTATTGCATAGCAAAAAAAAAAACATTCTAATCAATGTGATTCCACCAACAGACATCAATTCTTTGAATTAGTATCTGTTGCTATTTACGCAAATTATAGCGTTAAACCGATGTTGGCGTTTGAGGTTATGCAGAATGTTGAATCATGCAATATCTATGTTTAAATTGAGCACGACTCAAGTTTCTAGTAAATACTAGAGAGCACAATAGAGAGGAATTATCAATAGAATAATGCTCATTCCATGAACCTACATATCCTCCAAAATAATTTTCCGCATTCATCATAAAATATTTTTAAATATATATATATTTAAATATGTCCTGAACCTAATCAAATATTTGTCTTCGATTTTGCCAGAGACTCAAACCAACGCTGAAACTGATTGTGCGCGAGCACAAATAGATTACTGGTGGATCAAACAAGCTCGCCTCGATGGCCGAGAATATTCAAAACCTTTAACTTTCTACGAATCCGGGGATTGGGTACAAAAGCGTAACAACTCAACTTTTTTTTCAGCATCTATTGAAACTCGAACATCGAACATCGAACATCAAACACTTGCTCAATTGTACGAATCTATTCAACGGATTCAACTGAAGCTAAAAATAAAAATCAATACACAGCAACTTCACTTTTTTAAATACTTACAATTTTTTTTTATTTCACTTACAGTGTTTATTTACGTGGAACTTAAAACATGGAAGTTGTGTTGATCCTATTTGGCATTAATTGCATCCACAGTCGCTAATTATCGAAAACACGCATACTCGAATTTGGTAAAAATATTTAGGAAAGTAGGTTGTACAAATATCTACGCTATTAATATAACCTCGGCATCTCTAAATATGCTTAAGTTAAGTATCCTTGGCAGTTCAAACTCAGACTAAACATCTTCGAATCTTGCGAGCTTCCAATCGTCCAAAGTTCCAACGTATTGCTATGAACTTTAGTGAACTGTAAGAGCTGCGGTTAGTATGCAAATAAAGCCAATCATAAAAACTACACTCCAGCACAATGAAAACAAAAAAAAGACTTGACACACAGGAAGTAAGTCTTTGGTTCAACTACAAAACGACAATTATCGTATTCAGAGAAAAAAAAGACACAACATCACAAGTCACACATTGAGTTTAAACACTTACTACTTTGGCAAAAGTTTTGGGTTAAGTATCATTCTAAAAGTGTTTAAACATTTTTCATATTAGTCAGTGTTAGGACAGATGTAAAATGTTCATGGTGGCATTAAATGGTATTATACTTTCGAACATTTGATTTGCACTAAACGACCGTTAACCGTTAATGCGTTGAAATGTATGCAAATTCCAAATTAAATTTAGACATATCAAGATTACACACTTGAATGATTCAGAAGAGAGTTAGAGTATAACAGAAGCAATGCAAGTGTATCAATGGGATGCGAAGAGATTAATCATTCGCACTTATGTGCACATTAGCGGCGAGCCGGCGATAAAAATATGTAACTGTAACGTCAGGTGTGAATTCGAAATTTTCGTCCCGGGCGGAACAGGGTCAAGGACGTTCGGAGCGTGCGTCGCTGATTATTTCGTATTAAAAAGCCATCAGACCCATCACCGGCCGGATGCATTCGAGCACTCGTGGAGAAAAAGTTAATTTAGAATTAGTGCAGGCGAAATTAACTTCTGGCTTTTCCTATTCGGTTTCGCTTTCGACGTAAATACCTTTCGACAACTACATCAAGTGGGATCCAGTTGGACCAACTTTAGCTTCTTAGATCAGTTTATACTTTATACATATTAGATATTAGTATTATTGACTATGTAAAAACTGCGAGTGGATTTGGAGTTGTAACAGATTGAAGTTGCAGTTGCAGGGTGATGGTGGAGGCGCCTAAATAAGATGTACTAGCCAATTTGGAGCGTCCCCTTTGCTCTGGCCGCAGATTTAATTAAGCAGTGGCTGGCATAGGTAAGCATCTTCCCCTCAGCGCCTCAGCGCAGAGACAGAAATACCTTGCAAGCTGCTCTGCCTTCTACCTCCGCGATGAGGTTGAGGTGGGAGCTTGACGCTGCAAACATCTTGTCTCTTGTCCTAGTCTCCTTGTCTCCCAGTATGCAGATGATGTCGCACTGGCGACTGGCGATTTGAGAATCTGAGAGACGCTCTCTTTGCTTTTCCCTCCTCAGAAACTTGACACTATGCTTCAATAATCTCTGCAAGGCTTTAATGTAAAACATAAACACAACTCAATCATAATCTAAAGTCCACAGTGGGGTAAAGCATAAAGTGCGCTCACACAGTTTTCATGACGTGAATATTAATGGCATTTACATAATTATCCCGGGGTTGGAATATCGATTCTGATGATGGTTCTGTTCCGCGCAAACTTTCTGAGGTTGCTGAGGTGCACTTGCGAATTACGTGCTCCATCGCCATTGGGCTGCGACTTTTACAGTTCTGTGCCACTAACCTTTTAATTCTTCTTCACGTTTGGATTTTTTACTTGTTGACCAAGCTGGCTTCTAAATAACGCCATCACCAATATTTATTATTAATTTCGAATGCAAAAAGTTATTTGTCGCAAAGAGCAAATACAAAGCGCATACATTGAAAAGCAAACGATATTCTGTAGCCGCACAATTCCGTTATCAAAACAATGGCTCCTATTGTAGGTATAACAAACTGATTGAATTGGCGACTGTCGCTACTGGTCGATGTGCCGGGCTATTGGGTCGAATTTTCGCCTCTGGCAAATGAATTTACTCTAGTAGCGGTTTCTAGTACATAATTCCATATTAATCAAAACAATAACGCCGATGTTGGTAAGTTTCATACATGCGACATCTACACAATTTTGATTATCCACTCCGAAAGTGAGTAAAAGTTCCATCTCATGCTCATGTTGATCTTTGAAAGGAAAAATAAATGAAAGTAAGCAAGATCATGACTTTAACTAGTACTAGCTATTAGATTTCTTCATATTCCTAACTACACAACTTTACATCTTTAATCTTTATTGATGAGCAACTTCATGCTGCTGCACACTCTCAATGTTCAACACTAATGATAAATTACAATGCTTCAAAATTTCATTGCGACCGAAATTGATTTCATCATATATTTTATACATGCCATTGGGCGTCTATAAGAGTAGTTCAATATCTGACCACTCATTTAACCAATGTAAATAAGG
>JARJDQ010025410.1:0-12385 GCA_030264215.1 Geostiba sp. GC000077
TGGCACAGCAAATGCAGCAGGTGCAAATGCAGGAGGTGCAACCACTGCAACCAGTTCGAGCCAAGCAGGAAAAGATCTATGCACAAGTTCCACAGGTACAGCAGCAAAGTCAGCCAGTTGTTAACCAGGTGTATAATTTGCCTGCAACTAGGCCATTGTTGCCTAACATTCAACCTGCTGCAAGTCCACCTCACCCTCAGCAGCAAATACAGCAAGTGTCTTCAGTTCCCAAGCCTCTGAAGGCAAAACCAATCAAAGCCAACCCACCACCTGCACAAACACCTGCAACTGTTATAATATCTTCACCCAGCTTGCAGCCTACTGGAGAACAACTGATCTACTCACAACTGAATGGCAATCCAGTGATTATTCAATCACAGCAGAAGAAGAAATCCGCACAAACACAAAACATTGTGGTACAGAACATTGGACAGTTGGATACATCCATTCAGCCTGTAATCCTACAAAAAATCATCAAAACAGAGTCCCAAAACATCCAACCAACTGTTATGTACACCACACAAGCAACAACGAATCCAGCTGTGCACCTGATCAATACAAATGGTCAACTTTTCACGACTGGCATTCCACTTGTCTTGGACTCCGATAAAGTTGCAATCAATCGAATGCCCTTAACTCCCAAAGAGCCGAAAGTAAAAGAAGTCAAACGTTCAGCGCACAATGCGATTGAACGTAAATACCGCACATCGATCAATGATAAAATCATCGAGCTAAAGAACATTATTGTCGGCGAAGATGCCAAGCTAAACAAGTCCGCGATTCTGCGCAAAACGATAGAGTACATTCGGTTCCTCCAGAATAGCAATGCAAAGCTCAAGCAGGAGAACTTCACGCTGAAAATGGCTGCGTCAAAGAATACCATCAAAGACCTGTTGGTTTCCGGCGCGACCACTGAGGACCTCAAGATGTACTATGAGCCTTCTCCGCCGCCTTCGGATGTTTCCTCACTTTCGCCCACGCATTCCATTCCGGGCAGTCCGGAGTACAATCAAGGGAAATATGATAGTGAGGATGAACACATGGGCATCACTAAAGGGATGC
This sequence comes from Geostiba sp. GC000077, assembly GCA_030264215.1. Lineage (NCBI taxonomy): Eukaryota > Metazoa > Arthropoda > Insecta > Coleoptera > Staphylinidae > Geostiba > Geostiba sp. GC000077. The sequence goes on from JARJDQ010025410.1 coordinate 1,063, forward strand.
TGGATCATTCAAAGATCGCCATTTGCATGTTCATGCTAGCTGTGATCTCATTCAATCCCTTCAGCTTTGCGTTGAATTCGATCTCATCGGGCGTGCAGGATTATACCGGGAGGAAGATATTGAGCTGTACGTAGAATTTATGCTGGGGAAGGAGACATGTATGATTGGAATTTGTTTTTATAGTTGGCGATTCTGAAGGATTACAATGGACAAGCGGCGCGTTTCTACTTTGGCTGATCAACTTGTTTATCCTGGGTTTATGTACGGTGAAGATGTTTGTGTACGGCGATCCAATCGTTCCTTGCAAGTCGAAGGAAGCGCAGATTTTTTGGCGACATCGCAGACAGGCTGATTTTCACCTTTCACAGGTATGTTGAAGTCCAATTGTTTTGTTAGGCTTTTGTTTCTGCTTCTGGCGAGTCTAGGGAGTTTAGTCACAAATCTAGGGATATTAGTTTTTCTCAAAACAATTGAATAAGTAGTGATGTAGTTATTAAACTAACTCATTTTGTGCCCCATTAAGTAGATTTTGTGTTTCATTCTGGTTGCAGGGTGATAATGCTCGAGCAAAGCAGGAACTCCGGCGCTGTTTGCAAACTTTTGGCGTGACGTTACCAACCTCGCGCATTGAACTCATCACTTCTGTCCTCTGGCAACTGTTTCGTCAAGTCTCGCACCGCCTGTGGATCGGCAAGTGGCTGTCTCGACACACCGGCGGGTTCTTCGCCGACGGCGTCGTCCGCTACGAAGCGCAAACGTCGTGTCGAGAGCTTGCCCTGCTCTACCATGCCTTGAATCAGATCCAACTCGTCGAAGGTCCTACGGAGTACGGCCATCTTTCCGGCCTTGTCCTCGGCTTGTCGTCGGTGAACTTGGCTGAATCGGCAGGTAATATGATGCCGCCACTGCAGCTGATCGACATTTACGTCGGCACTGCATTAAGAATCAAGCACAGCTGCTATAATATCGTGCAAGGCTTCCATCGATATTATATTAACCTGGCGAAGAATGCCACGACAAACACTTGCGATCCAATTCCCTCGAGATTCAAGTGGATTTTCCAAGTCTACGGCTATAAGTTCATCACAACGAAGAATATCACTTATGACGATGCGGAGCTTCAGGGTGTGCCCTTCTGCACTGTGGCGAACAAATCCGAACCGATGGCGTTCGTCATGAAGTTGTATCGCGAACATCTGATCGAAAAGTCGCTGCAGACTTTGGTCGCGCCTGGAAGTAAGAGCAACGGCGACGATGATGCATCGAAAAAGACCAATACGTCTGATGTACTGAATTATGTTCAGTTCTTGGTGGAAAACTTGGATAAAGATCCAAGTAGCATTTTTACAAACACTACATTGCAAAGTAATAAAACAAAACCACTAACTTCAGACGGATTTTTTTAATTGAACGTTTTTAAATATGTCATCTAGGATATGAAGATGATGAGATTGCCACTTGGTGGACGAACATAATCGCCTGCTCCTGCTACTGGCTCCTAGGCGAGGATGAAAACGCCGAGCGTTTATACCACAACATCGAGAACATCCCAAAACAGCTGGCGAACATGAGCGATCCCTTGCCGAAGGCGGTCATCGCCGGTTTCAAGGCAAGGCGGGCTTATCTCACTGAGCAAGAGCCGCATAAAATTATCCTGCGCCAGTGCGACATGGCTGGACGTCTGTTAGAGGACAGCTTGACTTTCAACAGCTGCAAGAAGCAGAACATCAAAGTGTTGGTGAGTTTAAACTGAGTTTATTTTCTTCTTAATTCATAAGAAAGTATAAATGATGTGAAATGCGGAAATTTGTAATAATTTTACTGATGAGGGTGCATTGTAGTTGCATTGCATGTTTTAGTCTCAATGCAGTGTCTCTTCAGTGCAATCTTTGTTGGTAAAAGTGCAACAAATTCAGAACTTTCAATAATTACAAATTACAATGTTTGAAGTACATATCCATATTTTTACTTATCATGTGATGCTGACTTCACACACTTCAGCAGCATCTATGAATATTGGCTTCCTGCCAGTTATAGTGTCATCCAAGTTGTGTAAATTCTCCACTTTTAGTTTTCTGTCAGAGATAGTTGAGGGAGGACCTCGTGAGGCCAAACGAAGACTTTCTCAGCATGTTCAATTTTGGTATTACGATTGTCGGTTTGTTTTGACCTAATCTACTAAGTTATCTGGCGTTTTGCCGCCAATTTTAGTCCACCCTGTATACTTTTAACTATACAGACAACTGCAGCAGCAGCAGTAGCAGTGAGAACTGATCATCAATGTAGACTTTACGTTGAAACAAAATACAGCCATAATACAGCATGTATTTTCAAATTGAGAACTTCATTTCATAAAAACCTAAATAAAACGAATGCAATTATGATTTGTGCCTTAAATATTTAATTAAAATGTAGCGCACATTCTGCTAACCTAAATATTAATTAATTTTTCTTTTCTTTGAAGTTGACGCAATTATTGGTTTGCGATTGGCTGCTGGAGACGCGCACGGCTGTGTGGGAGGACGCCGTCGAGATAGATCCCAACTGCGTGCCCGTGCAAAGCGCGATTTTAACAGCTTTCCAGAAGGATATCACTTCGCTCAGAGGCATTGCGCATCATATTCCGGTAAGTTAAAAACAAACATTTACGCAGATTTTTTTACCGGAGCACAAGCATTTTAAACTTCTTTCTCGTTTTAAAATTTTCAATTGCAGTCTGCATTGCCACGAGTGTTTCTGTATGAAGCAACCTCCCGCCTGATGGCAGGAGCAGCCCCCGGCAAAACGCAACAGCTTCTGGATAAATCCCTTCGTCATCGACATTCGAAAGGAAGCATGATTTGTGGCAAAGGTACGTTTTAATTTCTTGGAATTTATTAAGCAACACAATATTTAACATCGCTGTTTTTCACATCAACTTTAAAATGTTTGCGTTTCATTATTTTTATTTGTTTATTACACTCTTCCCAGTCCCCAGTAATATTTACATTTTTGCGATTTAACGTTGGAAATGAAGAAAATTTTTACAAAGGAAATTTTGAGGATTTTGGACGTGTTTCGCTTTTTATTATGAATATTTCATGATTTTTTTGTGGTTTATTTGCAGACAAGAATCAACAGCAGTTGGGCGGAGAGAGGCAGCACGCCGCAGCGTTGTACCTCGCCTGTAGGCACCTCCCAGGACAGTTGATCTCTCTGCCGGGAGAGCGCGCCGGCATGCTTGCGGAGGCGGCGAAAACCCTCGAACGCATCGGCGACAAAAAGCGCCTGCAAGATTGCTACAAACTTATGAAGACTTTGGGACCCAATTCTGTTAGTCCATAGACAAAAATAAAATACAGATTAGACTAAACAAGAGTGAAATTCATTTTTTGTAAATACTATAATACCTATGTACTCATTACTTTGTTAATTTTAGATGCTTGTGACTTAAAAGTCTAGATGTCTAGAATAAGTAATGAACTTTTATATTGAATTGCTTTGATGCCTGCTTGAAATACCTAATCATACATACGATTTGTGTTTGCGTTTGTATTTATTTTCATTAGACAATAGACTCTTGTAATTTATTAATTTAAGGGAACATGTACCAATTTGCTTTCTACTTTAAAGTGTTATTCGTTTTGTCTAAAAGTCTTAAAGCATAGAGCTGCATTTCGTTATTTATATTTTTAATTAACTCCTCTTCGACGTCAAGACGTCTCGTTTAGAGTTAAGTATTTCATCTTGTCCTGTTTCGTTTCAACGTTTTCTCGAGAGTGATGAAGTAGTAATAATTCTGTCGCTGGAAGCGCGAGACGCGCGCGTAAAAGAATGCTTCCTGGGTTCCTGCTGCTCTCTGCCCTCGGCGCGAGTCGGTACAAGCTGCCACACACACCCTCCGGACGCTGATACGCTCTCATACAAGCGCGAAGCAGAACGAGCACGACGAGACGTCGAGCATTAGTTGGGAAATTTACGACTTCTCGAAACATATATATATTCAAATTGCTCGCGCGAACGGCAGCGAGCAGAGTTTAAAACATTTATTTCGTTTTTCTTCTTCGCATACGCCTCGGAAAGAAATATTCTGCATCCTGCGATTCTGCCTCCTGCCCCTTAACATCTTGCATTGAAACTCGCAATGAATACGTTGAGAAATGACTTCTTTTGCTAATAAATGTTCTCGCTAATGAATGTTGGTGCATAATATTAAAAATGATTTTAAACCGAGTTAATAACTTACTTTTCTATCATTTTGATACTTTGAACAGACGTCAAGATGAAAACCAGAGCCGCGCGGCGAAATGAAAAGAACACTTTTCGCCGTGACGTGAAATTGGGTGTTTGTGCGCGAAAATGTGAAAATAGTAGAGTTGGTAGAGAGTTATCCGTCGAGCTGGATGAGCTGCTCCTGCTCTGCTGAGCGTCGAGATGGAAAAGCACATTGCGCAGTTTTTTTTAGCGCAAGTGCTGGAACCGCGAGCTTGAGAGTCGGTGAAAGATGAAGTAAAACTTCTTTTAATTAAGTATCAAAGTATGTTCCACTCGCAAAAGGGGCGGCAGTGTGGCGTGCCATCTACGCGGCTGGAGGGAGGAAAGTAAGCAGCCAGAGAGCCAGAAAGCGAAACGGTATTAAAATCCGCGCCGCGCAAAGTTTTATTATAGAAAAACCGAGCCAAAAATTCATAATCATAAAAGTCGAAAGTTTTTGGAGGTCCGCAAAATGCGGATGCCAAAAGAAAAACAAGAAAATGTTTCTAAAGTATTGTATTAGGCAGAAATTATAGTGTTTTTCAATGCGCTCTTCTCTTGCTTCGCTTCACTATCTGTGCGACAAGTAGGGAAAGCTTGGATATTCAATGAAGAATAGTAATGTGGTTAATTATCTCTTTTATTTTTATTTTTTGTTTGTTCATACATCATAAAAAAATAGTAATCATTATTAAATAGTAATTACTATTAGATTCAATACGTTGTGATTTTCGATGTTGCCAAATGTTGTATTTAGTTTTCGTCCTCTAACTAACATAAGAACGTGAAGTACATTTTTCAATATTTTTTTCAGCATACTACTGATAATCCCCAATTCTGACACCAATACTCTACGGACACTAAGGTATGTAGGTATGTAGGTTAAAATTGCATGTCAGACTGCTAAATTACAAAGTTGTTCCATTAATAATTAAATTTGCATTAATTCTTGATAATGTGTTTATTACTTATTGTCTTTGGTAGGAGAGAGATATGAGGGGACTTTTATCTGTTGAAGGTTTAGGTTGTTGATTTTCTCGCGTGTTAATCTCCGAAGTTACGAGCTTAATCCTTTAATAATTAAATAACAAAACATTGTATTGTAGTTCTGTAGTACTAACATAGGTAGAGGATTATAGTGGTTTCAAAGATATCAAACAGAAATTACAAAATTAGTAAATAACTGCTCATAAAGTTGGGATAAACGCAAACTCATGCAAGTACAAATTATTAAATTATAATATTAAATTCACTTTTGCTGCGTCGAGGCCACTTAGCAAGTAGATTTTGATTTATCCAATATATTTTATCAATATTTTTCCTTCCATTTCAGCCACCATATGGATTTGATGGCAAAACATTTAAAAGCATTGAAAATGAAACAAAAATGAATTCAGGGCGGCAATAAGGACAGAATAAAAGGCAAAATTGCAAGAAAGAAAATTACGTGTCCAGTTTCTTGGGCCCTTCTTTGGCATCACCCTCATTTTTTCTCCGCCGTCTCAATATATGCATGATAGACAATACAATCTTCTAGCCAGAGCAGAGTTTACAATAAACTGTCAGTAAGAAAAAAGCTGTATAAAGTCTTTTGAAGAATCTCAAAGAAAGGCGTGCGTGCAGCGACCATCTCCAAGATGAAAGAACTGTCCATGCTCAGTTCGTCGTTCGCAGTTAATCAAAATCCTCTCATTAATATTAAACCACCGGCCGTATAATTCAACGCCCCTTCCTGCGCTTCCATTCGTTGTCCCCCGATGTGTCCCTGAACTCGGGCCTTTCCCCTTTTTCTCTGCGTTTTTTTTGCTCGTCGCAATATATAAAAGACATCTGTGCGCACTTGTAAGCGAATACGCTTAGCGCAAGTGGATCCGAGCCTGACAAAGGACGAGGTGCGGGGATAAAGGCAAACTATAAAAACGCGCAATCGAAGGGAGCAAACAGGCTGCGTTTCTCGAATTAATTTCTTCATTACCATTTCGCCTCCAAAACGATGAGCAAGCTGAACTCGTCTGTATGTTAGTGCTTTTATTTTTCTCCGGAATCACATCAGAAATACTGTGCAAACCTAACACGCAATATTCAAACACATGAGCACACCAACTCAAACAGAGATTGATTGACAAGCACCAAAGTGGTTGACAAAAAAACGGTTGAATTGTTTTATTTTGAATGATTTCTTCCTTAAGATATTTTCCTGAATGTGTTGTGCCTATATTTTCACACGTGTCTTCATTCGTCGCTCATGTTTTATGCATCATTCAATTGTTTCTCGGCGGAAATGCTGGAAATCAAGCTCGAAAGGATGAAGGCAATGAAGACATCGATTTCATCGGGGGCGGTGAGTGTTTTCGGCGTCGACGTGGCGAACGCTGGAAGACTGCAATAAACGGAAATAAAGTTGTAAATCAAGACGAGAAGGAACGAAGGGACCGTTTATACAGCTGAAATAATGCGCCCGTCTTGTTTGGCGGCGGCGGCGGTGACGGTGTGAAAACGTTTTATGGGGGGTGATGGTGGCGCTGTGGGGCCGGTTGTTTTCCACGCGGGATGAAAGGAAGCGGCGCTGCAATGCCGAAACATGTCGTTTGACGAGAGAAAGCGTTTATTACTTTCCGAATCGACAATCGTCGATCGACTATTATACGGATGATTTCATCCGGAAATAACCGTTATCAATGTGTTATTCTTAAGCAACTTTCTACTCAAAATCAAGCACATCTGTTTCTGTTATCATTTCCATACCATTAATTCAGATTTTCATTCACGTTGGCCACGGAAACGAAATATTTCACTATAATTTTAAATTCAAAAGTCAAAACGTCCCGTTCATTATTCCCTTTATATGCCTTCGTATGTTTCAACCTGTTACGCTATTCTATTATTAAAAACGTGTACATATTTAAATTTTTGCCTACCTTTACACTACACACGCAAGTACTTTCTTTGCTTCGCCCTTGCGTGCATTAAAATGGGAGAAAAAGTACAAAACGCGGAACGTGTGCCGTTAATTAGACGCGCGACATTTTTCCGTCGTTATTTTCACTCACGCCGCGCCGCGCCGCCTGCAAAACGCGCTAATTTATGTAACACTCCTACTTGTGTAACGCTGCAATAAATAAACGACATTGCGTCGATGGGGCGCCAGCCCCAGAGTGCAGAAGTACAAAAAGTAATGCGCCGGCGACAAAGCGATAGAAGAAAACGAAACGCCAAAGTCGAAGGCGAAGGAAAGCGTACGGGGCAAACGACATGCAAACGATAATTAAAATTTGTCGTCGCTTGTTTGGTGCCTTGCAGTGGTGGTGTAAATGCGTGCCGGCACGCAAAGCGATGGAATATTTAGCGCCAGTTTAGCTGATTATATTTTACGGCTGATCCATTCGCTGGACACACGAATTTTTCATGTAAGTAAATTCAAAAGAATATACGTAAGCTAAAGGTGCTCTCTAGATTTATCAAAAGAGGAGTTGTATAATGCGTTGCCTACAATTTGTATGAGGTTGACAACGTCAAAAACGGATTTTGTAATTTTGCATCAATAAAAGAAATCCTTTAGGTGATAGGTGGGATAGGTGGAACTATTTCTTACTACGATGAGGTTTTTTCAACGTTTTGGTAACTTTTTGACAAACTAAAAGTTAAGAAAAATCTGAGTGTGCAAAATACGTTTTTCTTGGTGGGATCGTCAATTACATAAACTCATACGCTGTCCGGCGCCTCCACAAACACGAAGTAAAACTGTGGCCATGTTTCCATTCATACATTCATACAAGAATAATTCTACATAACATTTAGAAGAATTAAACATGTTTTGACAACATTGGGCTGTTTGATCTTGGTTGTGAAGGCTGGATTTATAACTAAATAATAAGATTACACCTAATTATGACATTAATATTTTTGAGAAAAATATAACTAAAGAATTTTCAGTATGTTAAAGAATTCATAACTTAATCAACCAATATATCACCAAAAACACGTCGATGAATTGTAAATATTAGTGGTCGACTGAGAATATTAATTTTAAACTTCGTGTCTTGATTTTCAGATTTTTCTAGACTTTTATTATATCAAAAAGATACCAATATTCAAGCCCTGACTTTGCGTGAATATCCTAAAATCAATTTCTCCTGTACTTGGGCAAAAGTTGTAAACCTGCAAGAAGAGATCACAAATAATGAAGTAAGTCATAAACAATCGAATATTTTACAATTTTATTTCGCATTTTGCATTTATTTTCATCGTAATCCCATTCCAGCATTTCATTGTTCACCGCCACTTTGTGTTTGGTTTTCACTGCTATAAAAACAGTGCTCTTTCGAACATTATTCGCTTACTGTTCGATCTTTCTCTCTAAATTTTATTGTAATGACAATATACTATATAAATAATTCATATTATTTATACGCATTGGACTTTGTACGCGCTTTTATGAACACCACGTCAATCTTCAGACTTCGAACGACGTCAGTTGAAAACGAAACCTGCATATGTTGATTCGATATCAATGAAATAGTTAATCGAAAAAAAATCTTACAAATTCTTCAAAATAGTAGATAATATTTAAAATAAAATATAGTATTAGCAACTAAAGTTTCATGTTCAGTATCATACAAATCATTTACTTCATCCATTCTCTTTAGTTATTTAGCTATTTATAATTTTGCTTTAATAACTAATATGTACTTACAAACACTAATAATAAGTCAACAAACAGTATTACGTCTTCATTACTTTTGCTTTACTTTTGTTACTCTTTTATACATTTTTTATATATATTTCAATGCTTCCGCGTTAGTATTTAATTAATTATTAGTTTCAGTAGCAGTTTGACGTCTTATCATTTAACGATTTACTTACATCGTTTACAGGCGTACATATTTACACATTTTGACATTTTGTTACGTTTTTTAATGTAAACGAAAATGTTTCAATCGCAAATGAAATAAACTACACTTGTAAGCAAAAATTGGCGTTTTTAAATTTACTTTTAATTTCAATTTTCTACAATTGTAAATCCAGTATTTAGTAGAAGTGATCTCGCAGTTCATGTCAATTCTAGTTAAAATTTTATCTTTATTTTTTTACTTCACTTCCACTTGTTATTCCTTCCTTCGTTATTCATTAATATTTTGTATGTGTGAGTATGCTGTTGCATTGCGCATTGCTTATCTCATTTTCATTATTTGACAATTATGGTTTCTTTTGTTTGCTTGTTTATTTTCACTTTAGGTTTAATGCGCTTTTACGCGTGTATACATTTGTCCTGCTTTTGTGTGGAAATGCAAACAATTTTACGGAGATTTAAATCAGATTGTATCTCACAAAATGATGAAAATTAAACCTGAAGTGAATAAAACGAGAGAAGCTCCAGTGAAACGAGCACCTCATAATAAACCGTAATATCACGCTACAATACAAAGATAAACCTCAACAAAAAAAATAATAAACGACTTTCAACACATTGAAAATTAGCAAATAATTCTAATCGTTCAAAGTGTTAAGGTATATTTTGATTTCCAGCTCAAGGGTAGTTTTGAGCTTATATCTTTTGATTTTATTATAATTTTAAAATGTTTTAATTATTAATTTCGTATTGCTAAAAAGTCAATTTTATAATGTGAATAAACTTCTAACTTGAATATGACATTCAATTGAAAAGTTGAAATTTGAAAGTTGAATAAAGATTAAAGTTTAGTCGTTATTGCATTGCAGAATATCACAAGTTCATGTTTCATTTTTCTTCATCATAACGTGTCGCACACTGTCAATTACGTGATAGACAATTATACATAATTACATATTGGTAACGCGTTAGCGAAGAAATAATTTCAAACCCTTCCAGCGCATGCTCGGAAAACAGAATGTTTCTAAATTTTTGGTAAAATTCGCTACTAGGGTACAAATCCGCTGGCACAGACACACATTTTAGCTAGAACGCTGACGTTCACCTAACCTCAATCCTACACTTCTCAGGCCTAATTAGTTATGTTATAAAGACTAATTCAATAATACAATAATCAATCATCATAATATTAATACGTATATACATTTATTTCAATTGTTTTAGTTTATTTTCTTTAGTTTCTTTATAGACTTGCTTAGTTTATGTGTATGTGTTGCTCCTTTTTGTCATTTTATTTTTGTTTTATGGGTGGTTTGTGAGCGATGCTCGTTTGTTGGGTTGTTTATTGGCCGATTTGCGTTAGTTTTACACGCGGAGGTTTATTATTTTACTTACAACGTTAAAATTGCGATGTAACAAAGTTAGGCGGCATTCGGCACGTTTTTGTGTGTGCGCGCGAGCGCGTCGTCCTGCGGCCGTTCGCCGGTCCTTTTTGATGGCTTGGAAATGACGGACTGGCGCTAGATGACTGGCTCGGTGGCTTGGCTTGGTCGCTTGTTAGCCGCGGGCGTAACTTTAACATTATTATTGACTATCATTAAGTTTTTAGTGCCCCCCGCGTCCTTGCTATGGCATTAAAACACACACGCGCACTCACACGAAGCGCCCGCCCGCTGTTTCATCAATGGCGGGCAGGGCGGCTTCAGTGCAGGGAGTGGGAGTACTGCAAGGTGCCGAGCTCTTTGACATCGACGGGACTCCATTTATTAGCTGAAACAACAAAGCTCCATTAGGCGGCGCGGCGTCGCAAGAAGGGTTTGCATACGGATGGGGCCGTGGACGGCCAAGAAGGCTGATGATTGCGGGGGTGGGTTGGGTGGGTATTGGACGACTAGCAGGGTGTCACGAGGCGAGTGCTCACTGCTCACTGCTCACGGTGAGGTCTCACCATGCGAAAGTTGTTATTACCATTATTACCTTTGTAATACATCTCCTTGTACATACTCGGACAGTTGCTGTTCTGTAAAGAGACAATAAAAATGGTCGTTAATTCAAAATACACAAAGAGCAATAGAACTGTTCATAAATCAAACATAGATCATATAAATGACTGTCGTCTCTATATTTTATTTACAAATAGTAATTACGTTGAATCCTTAAGAACCGTTTTAAAGCTCATTTTCAGTTTGCATTTAAAAGCGATTTCTTTGCTTTCTTTAAAAACATTTAACGCAGAAAAAA
>JARJDQ010025411.1:0-10385 GCA_030264215.1 Geostiba sp. GC000077
GGGGGGGGGGGGGGGGGGGGGGGGGGGGGGGGGGGGGGGGGGGGGGGGGGAAGGCGAAATTTCATAAATATGTTGCAATTGTGTGGCGAATCCGTCGTTGGGGCGGATCGACGAGCGTAGACGCTTGACATGATCGTGCGCTGCTTGATAAGTCATCCCTTTGCGTCGGATTAGATAACCGATGATGACGGATGGCGAGCGAGAGACTCCAGCGTTGCAGTGCACTAGGATGTTGGAGTGCTGCTCGAGAGCGCCGTCGATGAAGGCGCAGGCGGCGTCCAGCACTTCGTGGAGTGAAGTTTCGGGTAAATCCAGACAAGGTAGGTGTTTGTTGGTGATTTCTTCACGCTGCGAGTCTTCAGTAAGAGTGATTCCTACGCTAAGGACGTGGTGAATGTTGTACTCCTTGAGGATGGCAGCTTCAGCCGCATCCTGTGATCCTAGGTAGAGATGGTCGATAATTTTCGTCGGGATGCGATCGGGTTTAGTGTCGACCACAAATCCTGCCGTTGCTGTTGCAAGGGGTGTTTTCGTGGCGCCTTCTTCGAGGTACTGTGTGCCATCCGCATTGGTTACTAGAGTTTTAGTCGGGTGGAGCGCTGACCTTTTCAGCTGCAGTGCTTCCAGCAAGCTCTGGATTCGTTTGGTTGTGTTATGATTCCGATTCAATCCCAATGAAAAAATGTATAAAAATACGATTACTACTTAAAAAGGAAGGTGGAAGTTCCGGGACTGAATGTAGAGGGGGGGAGGGAGGAGGATAATCGGATCGCCAGGAGGCGTCTAGTCGCGGGATCTTGACCGCGAGCGACTCGGCGAACGCGACCTGGAGTGGCTCGGCGAACGCGACCTCGACTTGGAGCGACTCTTCTCGTCGCGCGTGCGTTCCGCGCTGCGCGATCTCGAGCGGGAGCGCTCGTCCCGCTCGTCGCGGCGCGGCGACCGCGACTTCGACTTGGAGCGACTTCGCCGCTCCTCGCTTTTCGGCCGCGAGTGTGATCGGCGCTCCGGCGACCTGGACCGTCTCTCCTCCTTGTTATTCCGCGAATTCGACCGGCTGCGGCGCTCCACGGACTTTTTCCGCGATGCGCTGCGCGACTTTGACTTCTTCGGCGACCTGGAGCGCGAGCTGCTGCGCGACTTCCGAGCCGGCGAGCGGCTCCGACTGCGACTGCTGTAGCTGCTCGAGCGGCTGCTGTGACGCTTGTCCTCGACGAGCTTAATCTTCCGCCCGTTGATCTCGGAGTTGTCCAGCGTGTCCAGCGCGTTCTTCATGTCGGCGCTGGAGGCGAACTCCACCACGCCCTCGTTGCGGTGCTTCTTGTGCGCGTCGGCGTAGGTCACCTCGCCCGCCTGCCGCATGTAGTCCTTGAGGTCCTGCCAGCTGACGCGCGATGAGAGGTTCTCGACGATCAGCCGGTAGGCGGTGCGCGTCGGCGGGCCGTAGCGATCGTTGCGGCCGCGATAATCGCGGCTGGGGTAGTCGCGGTCGCGCGAGCTGTATTGGTCGCGTCCGCGAGGCGTGCCACGCGCCTTCTCCACCGTCACGCGCACGCCGAGCAGCTTCTTGCCGTTCAGCTCATACACGGCGTCCTCGGCGTCGCGCCGATCGTCGAACTCCACGAAGCCGTAGCCGTTCTTCAGCAGCACCTCGCGCATGCGGCCGTAGCCGCGGAAGAAGCGCTCTAGGTCGCGTTCGTTCGCGTCGCTAGGCAGATTGCCCACAAACACTCGGGTGCCTACCATTCTCGGAACGTGGCGATCGCTTCGCTCGGGTAATTCACGCGCGCCAGGTACAAACCATTCGCCGGTACGGTCTTCAAGCGCGGCAGCCAGCTATTGTGCGAGGGCACGGTGAGCATGCGACGGATGTCTTCTTCAGCGACTGTGCCTTCTGCTGCAGCTATCACCGCCGCCAACATACGCCGCACCTAAAACCCAATCACAACTGCGGTTAAACTCGTCTCAAACACACAACATGTTCAATTTTGTTCAAATTTATGGCCACCGCGCGTAAATGCACGATTCACAGCCACTTTACGTGGAATGCCGCCATTATTGTAGGTTATGTGTAGAAAAAACGTGACCAATTTGCTGAAAATACGCCACACACAAGCAAATACGCATCACCAGGGCATATTCACGGATGGATACTTACGTTATTCGGTGTTTCTGATGGGCGCAAAGGCGAACCGGATAGGAAATGCTAGCGAAAACGTTTCGCAACGGTCACAACAAATCGGCGCTAAACCACTACCGTTGACACAAACACAACGCAACTGACAAAACGCCAACGAGCGTCATCTATGTCCGCATCCGGCAGGGAACTTCACACAGCTACCACCGAAGCCGCTGACCGCATTGTTAATTTCTTTCAAATGTTTCAAGCGATTCAATCCAAAACCAAAAACCACCAAAACTAAAAAACACACAAACCTGTCGATACAAAAACCCCGAAGACTCGATCACCACATCGACATTCAGGCAACCATCCATATGCTTCATCCACGGCTCCGGGATACTAAACGGTGAGTACAGCTTGTGCGTGCTTTCAATCGCTTCAAAGCGCGTTAATAAGCGTCGGGTGTTTTTATCCGGTTTCAGAGGTCCTTTCGCCATGAATGTGCGGAAGTCGTGAAGTCCAGTGAATACTTTTGCAGCAGATTTGAACTTTGCAAAGTCAAACTTTGTTGAGCTGCAAATTCATCGAAATTCATATAAAAATAACTGTAGGCAACCAACATTACATCAAAACATGAAGCAACAATGGTTCCTCAATTTACCTTAGAAAATAAGCGCGATTCATTTCTTCAATAGGCACATGACATGCACAAGTGTTCAAATCACTATTGATAATAACCAGGCGGTATAAATATGTCCTACTGGAGGCATGTCTGCAGTGAAACTCATCTGGCACTTGATAAGTGCTCAAAATACGAATGGGAATGTCTCTTTTCATGAAATGCTTGTTCATATTAATTGTTAAGCCTTTTGTAGGGTATGGCTCACCATTCAGCCTCTGTAGATCAGCATGCATTGTTGAGTGTAATGCATGAACACCTGTATCGGTTCTAAAAAAGTTATAAATTTTAAAATCTCAAGTTTTTAATAGTACTTCATATGTGGTACCTGCTAGATACTTTAACCTGAACATCATTAACTGGTTTGAATGTCTGCAGGGCTATTTCAATATTTCCTTGAACTGTTGCATTGTCACCAGCAGTTTTTAGTTGTTTTTGAGCACCTCTAAAAGTAATTTAAATTGGTATATCTGGTATTTTGGGTCATAAACATAAACATAAACATTACCTGAAAGGTGTGCCAATATAAGAGAGATTGAATAGATAGCGATATTGTTTAGACATTGTATACTTTATTAAATTTGTGTAAATAAATTTCAAGTTATTGAAAATTCCTTGAGCATGTGAGATAGGTAGGTTATGTGAAATGTGATAGCCGGTCGCAAATTTTTTGTAGTGTATATTTGGCTGCCTATGTTTCTAAAAGCCGGTGGCTCGGCCGGTGGCCTCCGTTAGTAGTCGTGTCTGTTCGTTGAATATCGAACGGCCATTTTGAGATGTAAAATATGAAAATGAAACTGAAACATACGCGAAACGCGATTTGTTTAAAAACTTCAGTTCAAGTTAGTGCCTTTAAATTATCTGTTTGCAGTGCTTTGCATCGTCAATAGTTGTTGAATAGTAGGTAAATCATTGTAATGCTTTGCGCAGGATTTGATTGTGTTTCACCGTTGGTTTCGCTGGCGTGCATCACCCATCATCACATTTTATGTAAAAACTGGCTAGACGTGAGCTGCGCCAGACTAGACGCGGTGACCGGTGAGACGGTTGCTCACTCAGGTACGAACTTACGAACCAACTCATGGGGCACGCACAAACACGCTTCGGTGCATCGGTGCGTCCGCGGTCTGCATCGCATGCAGTTTGGACCTGCTGACCGCTTGCGCACAGCGCAGTGCAAGTGGTGCATTCGCTTCACCCGCTTCAACTTCCAACTCCGGAAAAAGTGGCAGCGGCAGGCGCGTTCACGTCACACTACACCACAAAACTACGACGCATGGATGGCGCGATGGCGTAGTCCCCGCAGAGCCCGCAGCCGCAGTCCATTTTCCATTCAGTCGCATTCAGGCGTTCAGACGGTCGGCGTCTCCGACCTAGGCATTCGCAGCGCTAAATATCCGTGTGCCGGTGCGGAGCAGCGCGCTTTCGTTTAATTTTAGCCCAAGCTCCTTCGGCCCAAGGCAAACCGTAGCCGCGTGTGCACCGCAAAGCGCAAAACAGCGCAATTTTTGCCATCACTGGCGAAATCTAACGATCGCGCGCAACAGCCGAAACCCATCGACCGCGACGCGCAACACAACGTGAAAGTAGACTGGAAAGACTGTAGAAATTGTGCGTTTACTCAGTTTCAAATTTCGAAAAACAATCGCGATTCCATGTCGACGAAGTGCTCCCAGTGCCAATCTCCTGCAGAATGAAGAAGAGACTGGAGGCGGACACGCAAGTGCAAGCACGATGATCCTGGACCTTGTGTCACTGGCGATGGCGTAAATTAGGAATAGCATTTTGCAAGCAAACGAGCTGCGAAACGACATATCATGTTGGGGGTGCTCAAGCGTCGTCTCAAGCCGAAGAGGTGAGTTTTTTTTTCCGTTTCTTATCAGCTGGCACTGGCACCGGTGCCGCAAGAGTGCATTATCGATTTGCGACTAGAACTCGAGAACGAAGCAAGTATAGCTAGGATACAAGTACCGTATACAGCTGTTTCAAGTACACACCACTTTTATTCCCGCTGGCTTGCATTGCAATATTGATTAGAGACTTTGCTCCAATTGCAGCCAGCGGCAGTGGCAGTGGCAGGAAACGTGGAAACGTTGGAAGATGAATCACTTGAAAAACGTAAAAGATTGCAAATAAGAAAACGTTATCAACTTGGAATTTGATGTTTAATCATTGACTACTGAAATAAGTGATAAAATTGATATTTGTTTTATTAATGATGTGTTTATTTCGATACAATGATAGTCGAGAGTAAACATCTCGCAAAATGAGACACTTGATGTTTGCTGCGGTTTGCTGCTTTCGTTATAGGTTATGTTAAGCTAACTTTTTCCCTTTCGTTCACGTTCTCAAATCGCTCCAGGGATGTTGTGACCTTTACCAAGTTGCTAAAATGAGTTTCGTCACATTTTCGCAATGTGTGTCCGTGAAAAGAAAACATCTTTAATGATAATTCTTCTTGTCTTCTTATTTTTGTTGTGTTCTAGTCTTCTAGTTCTTCTCATAATCGTTTTATATTCCTCTATTCCCTTTTTGTCTTTGCTGGTTCTTCCTGTGCCCTGTGCTTTTTGTTTCGATTTGTCCTCTCCTCACTCTCCTGTTTCTGTCAGCTTGTGTTCTTGTGTAACACTTTAGTTTTAGCTCCTCGTTGAGCACGTATACGTTATTGATCCGCCTTCCGCCAGCAGGCTTGCTGCTTGCATCCCCCGAGCACACGTCCGTTGTTCACCCTCACTCGAGGTGACGTTTCATCTCCGTTCTCCGTGGCACTGGCACTGGGCTTTGGGCTGACACTTCAGCCGCACGTTGTGCGAATTTTATGACTTCCTATCGGCGGAAAGTTTTCCGAACGCTGCGCAAATACAAATCTATCAAAAAAGTTTTTCAAACTTTTATTCTTTTATTCCGTGATTCGTGAGATGAGATTTGCAATCGGAATTGTGATTCTTTGATTTACGAGAATGTGTAAAAGTGTAAATATGTAAATATATTGCATTGGTTGCGATAACGTGGACTGTCAGCTGATTTTGATTTCCTTGCTCCTTGCTTATTTACTCAATGAGTTCGTCAGTCGGCATTACGTACTGAGTTACTGTGTACTGCTGATTACCATTATCAGTTTTCAGTCAGAAATGATTGATGGCGCTTTGTTAAAATATTAATACTTATTAAAATTTAAACTGAAAACTAAACAGAAAAGTTAAAAATAAGAAGATTTGCTTCGAATTTACATAAAAAGGTTGGCTGTATCTTCGATATGGCGGTGCACGTCATTTGTTTCGTGACACAACAACTTTTCTAAAATTTTGTTAAAAAAAGCAGGAAAAATGAATCAAAGAACAAAGCCTAAACGTTTTAAACAAATAAAACATGTTTTAAACAGGTGTAAGAAAAAACACGTTTTAAACAATTTAAAAACACGTTTGTTTTGAGTTATTTAAAAATAACATGTTTTCTAACAACCCTGGTAAAATATTAATATCGAAATACATTTTCCTTAGATAATATTATTTTCATTTGTATATCTTTTGTGGTTGTCCTTCTTGTTCTTCTTGTTCTTGGGGTTTTTGTTCAACGTTGCGATTTTTCATTGTTTTTGCCGCTTTTAATCATAATCAACATTCACGTATTCTGCAAGCTTTGCAACCGCAGGAAGGAAATGAATCAATGAAGGATATTGTGAGGTTGAGGTGCTCATGCTCAGGACATGTGATAAACAGCTCTCTTTGCGCCGTCACGTATGTATATGTATATGTATGCACGTACAATTTCACATTGCATTTCGATTTGTACGACGTGCGGCGCTCTCTCAACCAACAACCAACTTCTCAACTTTCAGTTCGCTTTATATTTATTTTATTTTATTTTGACTAGTTGCGGTTTTTAACTCTGTCCTTCCGCCGCAGTGTGCCCGTCCTTTTCTCCACATTGCTTTTATTCACTTTGCTTTTCCTTATGCGCTCTGTCCCAACTCTACCAAACTTAAACTTCAAATTTACTGTCCTAATGCCTCGTGCACATTAGGCAAGCAATTTAGTCGAGTGGCTGGTTATTTAGTAACAAACAATATATTGACTACTGCCTCGTACACATTACACTAGTAATTTAGTCGAGTAGCGTAGTAATTTAGTTAAGTGAACCTCCGAATTTTAGTCGAGTAGCTTAGTGACTTTGCGGTTTGTTACTAAATGGCCAGCTACTCGACTAAATTGCTAATGTTCTCAAAAATACTTTGCTACTCGACTAAAATACTAGCCTAATGTGTATAAAAACGAGGCATAACTTAAGTTGGGTAGAGTTGGGACAGAGCGCCTTACTCTTTCGTTAACTCCAACTCCAACTACCAAATCTCCAAGATCCAGACGCCACCTCAGACGGAGGTCTGATTTCTTCATCTCATTCTTCATTCTTTACTCTTTTCTCTTTACTCTTTGATTCCTTCATTACCTCATTGTTAATTCCTTTCCAGAGCCGTCCTATTAAGTATGTTTACGTTTGCTTGAAAGTTTTTTTATTCGAGTCTTGATGAGACTGAATGTACACTTAACTTCTTGGTTCTTGCTGTGTGTGAGGTTTTCAAGATTTTATTCGGTGATTTCAAATTCTTCATGGTCGCGTCTGCGATTCGTTCCGATCGTTTCGCGAACACGTTCATAATTTAATGCCGAACTGCGGAAAAGGTGTCAACTCAACATCAACACACACAACACACACTGCTTGGACTGCTCGTGGGCATGCGCAAAATGAATAAATCAAAATAAAATGCAGCAGGCCTGCAACAAGCAACAGGTTTTATTTTTATTGCGACATTTTTATCAAGTACAGCCAATATACTTGTTTCTAATGGGAGACCTAATAGCAGGACGACAACATGTGACCCAATTGTGTGTTATCATTATCACCGAATATCTAATTGTTTGCGCATTGCGCACGCAATAAATAAATTACCCAAATTATAGCTTGCGCGTTAATCACCTCCTTATAAAAAGCGCGTTGGCGTCGCTGTCGCCATCGTTGAAATCATCACAGATAATGTTTTACATCCGATGATGTTCATCATGAGCACTTTGGTAGTACTTGTACTAGTACTTGAACTTGTATTAAATACTACTTACAATTTCAATTTGTGTTTTGTTCCACACTCAACACTGTTAGCTCTATAGTTCAAATCCAAGGGTTTTTATCTGTGTGTCCCCTGTAGGTATAACTGTGCACACGATTTAACTATGATCCCGTTCGAATGTAAAACTGACACTTGGCACATATGTTCTCTGGTGTAGTGATAAGAAGGAGTTTGAGTTTGGAAGGAATTGGTCCTGTAATTATAGAGAAATCGCAAATTCTTTTGTTTCTATTCCTTCAGAATGTTTACAAGTTATTCTATTGCCTTATTCTAACCTTAGTTTAAGGTTCTTGGGTTCAAAACTCAGCCAATTCAATTTTAACAAGAATTAATACAGAGTGTGCTTAAAATGGAGGATACGTACTACACTAGATGCAATTTAAGAGAAAACTGACTTTACATATGTGTATGATTTTTTAAACAGCTACTGTTTAACGAAAAATAATTTTGTTAAATAAATAATAATAATATACAGGGTGTTTCATAAATAGTGTCAGAACGCCACGTGGCGTTATTCTTTGAATTATTTAGACGAGTTAACCGAAAAGAAAAAATATATATCTTTCTTCGTTTGCATATGGGAGGTCTTCAAAGTTTGAAATTTAGGAATGGATATATTGATTTTATCAATGTATTTCGCGTGATATTGTAAGCTTAAGCACTCCTAGAAGTTATCCGCAAAAATTCACGCGTGTACATCAATGTTAACAATTGAAATTTTATGACTTCAACACTTCTTGGAAATCGTATTTTTTTACAAAAATACGTTTGGCAACATGGTACCGATGCAATTTATTTCTGTTTGACATTTTAATTAATTTGCGTTTCTGTCACAATTCGGATAAGCCAAAAAAATCATCTAATTTATTTGTTGTCATGCCAACGTGTTTAATAGTAATTTTGATTGTTTAATCCGGCGATGTCTCATATACACTTCTTGTGAAGTGTTGAAAACTTCAAACAACTCCCAATAGCTGATGAACATAAAATAATTAAAAATAAATTTCGATTTCTTTTTAAGAATGATACAAGGAAGATCGCCACGTGTCGCTCTGACACTATTTAGGAAACACCCTGTATAAAACCTCCAGAGGAATTCCGGTATTAAAGAATCACCTTGTATAGTGTAATTATTTTAAGAATTGCTCAAGTCATTTTTAATGATCCCTCATGATTTCTCATACTTCACACTGTCAACAATCAGTTTTCATTCCACTTGTGACTTTTGTGTGTAGTTTGACTAATCATAAAGGCGAATGTTAAAATAATCAGACTATAGTTGATCTTAGCGATCTTAGTTTGAAGGGTAAAGGAAAAAATACTTATTGCGACATATCTAAATATAAATACGCAGAACGCAATCAACAGTCAACAGTCAAGAAATTCTAAAACCAAAGTTTATGAGTATTCAAGTTAAAAATGGTTGAAAGGAAGGAGAAGTTGTTTTCCGCGATTTTTGCAAACACAATGAGCGCGTGTGTCGCAACCCGCGATAAAATTAAACAATAATCGCGATGCGGTGTGTGTGGGCTTGGACGCGACAACAATACGGATTTAGGGAATTTTAAATATTTGCTGATTTACACTTGCTGCGCAGTAGTTACCACTAATCGAATAAAAATGCAGAGATTTAAAAATAAAGAGTGTGAAACGTAATAGAACATTAGAACCATAGGAGCTTACAGAGTTTGGTTAATTAGTTTTATGTGCGCAGTGCATTTAAAGTGGATTATGCTGTCTGAACTTTGCCAATTCAGTATAGGACAGTGAGAATTTATCGCGCAATTAAGTTATAGTGGAAACATCTGCGCAAAGGTCAAGCAATAGTTATTTAAAAACGATGATTAAGATGGTACAGGTTAACAGGGTCACCAGAGAAGAGAGAATGAACCCAAGAATGACGTCTTGGGGCTTGGATCTTGACTCTGCTGGAGTCGTTGGTCTTTGTGCTCATCCATCAGGCCATCAGGGATTAATCAATCAAATGATTAGCTTCTGGGGTGCTGAGTGCTGAGTTTTAAGGTGATTTGCTTCAATATTTCATGAAGGCTATACGTGCTGGCACGGCGCTGCAGCGCTAACTGTGCTTCAGGATAATGATGAAATTATAATGATAATAAATGGAAGAATATACTTACAAAGAAGCGAGGGGATGGATGGTTGTCTAGATCGTATGTACATGTACAAAGAAAAAATTAAATATTTATTATAAAGTTTTAGAATGTAAATTTTAGGATGTAATTACACAAAACCCTTTTTAGGTGATAAGATAATGAATTTTATTGTATAATAATCTTCAACTTATTCTCTTTTACCCTGTATGAAATTCCTTTTTGAAATTTTAAATTATTATTATTAAGAAGAAGACATTTTGTTGCAAAATATTGAAATGCAATTTTTGGGACGTAATTAGCCGAAACCTATGAGTGATAAGAATATGAATTTGATTGTATCATAATCTA
>JARJDQ010025426.1:0-25816 GCA_030264215.1 Geostiba sp. GC000077
GCAGTGCACTCCATTACGTAAGCATACCTAACCTCAACTGAAGACTAGCCTGTTTAATGATTTGGTTTTGATCTGAATTATAGGCATAACAATGATGAACGCTTTTGGAGTAACGCCACCGTCGATGACTGGGCCAAGGAGATGGCTGGAATGAGAATCATCGCCGAGAAATACGCCAACCTCACCGATAACAGCGTTGTTGGCGTTCGTGCTCCCTACCTCCGCGTCGGCGGTAACAACCAGTTCACCATGATGGAGGAGCAGGCCTTCCTCTATGACTCCACCATCACCGCGCCGCTGAGCAATCCGCCGCTATGGCCGTACACCATGTACTTCCGCATGCCACACCGTTGCCACGGCAACCTGCAGTCCTGCCCAACTCGGTCCCACGCCGTCTGGGAGATGGTCCTCAACGAGCTCGACCGTCGCGAGGACCCTACCTCCGATGAGGTCGTGCCCGGCTGCGCCATGGTGGACTCCTGCTCCAACATCCTCACCGGTGACCAGTTCTACAACTTCCTTAACCACAACTTCGACCGCCACTACGAGACCAACCGCGCCCCCCTCGGCCTGTACTTCCACGCCGCCTGGCTGAAGAACAATCCCGAATTCCTCGATGCCTTCCTGTACTGGATAGACGAGGTGCTCGCCAACCACAACGACGTGTACTTCGTCACCATGACGCAGGTCATCCAGTGGATCCAGAATCCGCGCACGGTAACGGAGAGCAAGAACTTCGAGCCGTGGCGGGAGAAGTGCAACGTTGAGGGCATCCAAGCCTGCTGGGTGCCGCACACCTGCAAGCTCACCTCCAAGGAGGTGCCCGGCGAGACGATCAACCTGCAGACGTGCGTCCGCTGCCCCAACAACTACCCATGGCTGAACGATCCCACCGGCGACGGTTTCTTCTAAGTCATAACACCACCTCCATCCGAAGATACTCGTACATCGTAACACATGCAAGAAACAGAAGAGGGAGGGGGGGTGACGACGCGGCCGCCATGTTGTGATGTGTGGGGCGCGCGCGTAATGGGACTTGTTAGTGTTGATACTGTTGATTAGTTCATCGTCCGGTCTTCCCTTGCCATCTTCAATTCACCAACAGGTCACAAAAGAATATGTTTTCGAAATATTGAAACGAAGGGAAAAGAAGACGAGTACGAAACTTCCGCCTTACTAAAAAAAATGAAACATATTTATTTAACTCAATCGACTGCAAATGCGCGTGATTTTATAATGTTTGTTGTTAATAGTTTTTTTAATTAATTTTTACCTGCTACGAACCTATGCGAACAACAAATGTTGAATATCGAAGAACATAATGAATTCTCTCTGTATAAAATAAAAAGCGTATTCTAAGCAAGCGAAGCGTGCTGAGAAAGCAAATGGCATATGCTTCGAGTCTTCGAGCGTACATACATGTAATAAAATAAAATTATGTTTAAAGAATAATTATGACAATAAAAGCGAAATAAACCTAGAGAATTATTCATCAGCAACGTGCAATCGCACTGGCTTTGGTCGCCGATAAATATATCGTGGAGGAAGAATAAAAACCTTGACTTACTAAGTATTTCAATTAAGATTTTTTTTTAAATGCATATATCGAAATATTCGAGAATTTCGACGATCCCACAAGCTTTCACTCACATGAACGATGAACGTGTTTCATCTGCACATCTACAGGGTGCATTGAAAATATTATTCTCCAAAGTCAATGTGATTTACTCCAACTCCAAGTCATTAAACTTTAAGTGCTTCGTAATAGGTGACAAAGAAGTAAGTTCCAAGAGTTGTCTTGAAACTTCTAGAATACGAATTCAATTTGAAGGATTTCAAATTAATTAATATTTTAATATCGATTGTGTTAACTTTGCCTTTTGCGTTTTGCGTTAGCTTTATGTGTCGGATGCTGTATGGTGTCTTGGTGTCTCAAGCACTTTCACTTTTGAGACGTACACATCGTCCACCTCGTTCACATCTTGTGTCAAGTGTCAACACGGCGACAGCAAGTGTGCGGATATACATTTCATGCACCCTTGAGGGAAATTCTCCATGCCTATTACAATCACGCATTCACTAAGATAATTCATTAAGATAAAGTACGACTGTATCGACAGAAACCTCTAAACCGTTTTAATATCATTGATCAAGGTCTCTGCGTTGATATGAATGCAAGAAATTATGATTTACACGTTTTATCTTGTTTTGTAAAACACGACATTTGGTTATAGCTACGCATTGACATTGTGCGACACTTTTGGTGCTAAGATCGTATTTTGGTGCCGCATTTGGTGCGAATGTAGTTCACGGATTGACAGAAGAATGACAAGCATAAAAAAAACGACTTTTAAAAATGCAAATTGATCGATCAGGTGAATTTACGGAATTCCTTGAGAATTGCTCATGAATACATTATTCATGTGATTGTAGACATGCAGACCATAAGGAAAAAAACGACGTTGAGAGGTTGTACGATTTAACGATAGGAAGTTGGTAAAAAATGTCATACATAGTAATTAACTCCAACACTCCAAGTTGAGTCCAAAATAACACAAAGACTTATAATTGCGATTAGCAAGAAAAGATGGGTTGATGCAATTACAAAATAAAGCCGTTTGAGGTCAAGTAATGTTTAACTTCGCCACATTCGCTCAATTTGTTTAGAATTATAGCCATTTGAAATTTTAATGAATAGCATGGCATGTTACCAACTTGGGAGTGGTGTTTACGCCGGTGAATATAATCGTTAGCGATCGGTATATGGCAAATCAGCATATCACGAATGCGAAGTGAAATTTTTATCTGTTTATGGGGATTTTTCGAAACACCTTGACCCACATCATCGCGGCACATGACGCTGGAGGAATAAAAAAGCAAAAAGCTATACGCATACGAGACGACGAAACATCAAAAATTCACTTTCTTTGCCCAATGCTAAAACGTGTTTGTACATCGGACACATTTTCAATAACAAACTCGTTCCTCATCATCGCCGGCAGTTTCTGCGCGCCTGAAGAAATCGAGTCTCGCGAGGTGTCGGATTTTATCATCGCAAAGGACCGACGCACCGAAGCACCGAAGGAGAAAGACATTTTCGGCACGCGGAAGTGGGCGTAGGTCGGTCGGCCGATGTTTTCTTCGTTTCGTATTTCATCCGCGTGTATTATTTATATTTATCGTCATTATCGATTCGTTTCATTCAATTCCACTTGGCGTGTGGCGTTGACGCGCTGGCAATGAACCTGACCGTGAAAGTTTTACGTGTTCGGTGCGCTTCCTTCGTTCACCCGCCGCCGCCACATTTCTTCGTGCATGCACGATCCACGGTACGCCAATTAATATTTACGATGCGTCGCGATTCACGTTTCAAATCACATCGCAGCAACAAACAAACCATTGACCACACGACACCACTACACGAAGAATGACCTCCTGAGTACCTGAGTATCTGACACAAGACGACAAAACACAACAAAAGAGTGCTCTTCAAGTTATATTATCCTGTTATTCTTGGCTTGCATTGGCGTAAAGTTGTTTTTCCAATTAATTCCCACTCGAATGAATTAAAATCGAAAATGTCAAAGTACTAAACTGCCACAACAACAATTTCCAAGAAATGTCGCGCGTTCCTCGAACGCTGCTTTGCGCGTAAATCCACAATTAATTCGACTTCGACGCCGATTCATTAACATCAGCGTCGCATATAAAAGTAGAAAATGGAGGACGTTTCGCGTCTTAATTAAACTTTAATTCAGCGCCGCTTTAAAGCTCATTAAACCGATACGCACCGCCTCTATAGACACAAGTGATGATTATTTATGAAATTTCTAATCGCCGTTCTTAAAATTTCTATTTTTAGCCGATAAACTTCCAATTTGTCTGTAATATTGTTTGCGTTAATAAATCATTATTTTGCATTTAAGTGTATATAATGTTATTTAACGATTGCATCGCGTTTAGAAAGGCATTTTTATTATGCCGAAGCCGGTAAAACAATACAAAGACGTTTACAGGTGTTGGTAATTAGTTCTAGTGGTTATTGGTAACAATCGACGACGCTTCGCGCTGTTGTGACGAGTGTGAGCATTTAATCACAGCAAAAAGGTTTGTTATGCAAGCGTATGCAAAGCGTTATGCATATCTCGTTTAGCAATTACAATAATATTGTCTTGATTTAATGCCATCAGAATGTTACAAGTTTCAGACTCTTTGAGATTTAAGATTTATTGTTCGTTGATGCCGCCATTTTGCCCACCCAAGTGGCGGCCATTTTATGCGCATCTCCATCATAACCACAATTTTATTACAATTTTAGTACCTGAGAATAATAGTCTTAATAATTAATAATATTGATGATGAAATAAAATCTTTGATATTTGAAAACCGACGGCAAAAAAAAAACGATCAGCACGTAATCATCATCAGTTTCGAGAATTATGATCGCCATTATACGCCGAATCGATGAGAGATTGAGTAACTGTGATATCCAAGCCACCATGCCGTGCAGAAAGAACTATTGGGCACATAACCTAAAAAATTGACTAATTGAACTCTCAACAGCAAATGAGCAAATGATACTCGTGACTTAGGACAGCTCACAGTTCGTTATATAAGCGTTGTATATTTGATACTTAAGGGTGTTGTCTAGATTCGATAGTATTTTTTCCTGCTGTTGTAGTCAGTAGTCAACTTAACTTTCATGAATTTATTGTGGCAGACTTGCTAACTTTAATTTAAAAAAAATAAAAACTAGTTAATGTTCCTGTTAACCACCAAGAAGGCTTATTTTGTCTTAAAAGCGCCATAAAAAAACGTTTATTAAAAGTATTTTCATAACTAGACAATAACCTTAACGTATTTTATCAATTTTAGGTTATTATTTATTAAATTTATGAACTGTTAAATGTTGTATGTTTTACCACAAGTTATTAGGCCATAAATTAATAATCATTACTCATGTTAACTGTTTGCCAAGCATGCTTAATGATGGAATTGCTAATTTCGATTGTTGAAATGTGTAATCTTCATTAGGCGGACGTCGGGCGTCAAACTGTATATTTCATGCGAGCTTTTACCGCTTTTGTTGAGCGCTACCTATTATAATTTTAAATTTATTGCGCATTCTTTCTCACGCTGGCGCCGCGCAGCTTTATTAGAAAAAAAAAACGCGCATAATAAATGCATCAATCAAACTTAGCATTCGTTGGCGCGACGCGCGACCAAAACAATGCCCGAATGCTTTTTGTCCGCAAGTCCAAAGCGTCCGCAGCAGTTGGCATCGATCTCCAATGCCGATGCCGAAAAAGAAAATAAAGGAGCACCTTTGGCACCGTTCTTTGGCGACGACACATTAATAGGAGAACTGGAGAACTGGAGAACTTTCGTTTCGTCCACCCGTCCACGGATTAAGTATATTTTGTTTTATTTCCTCGTGATTTCTTTTGGGACGCTTTGCTTAACTTTAACTTAACATTGAAATCGATCGCTCTCCGCGGTGCGCTCGCGAATCGATAAATTGTAAATTTGACTAATGAATCTTTAATATTCGAACGCGATAACGATCACCTGCTTCTGGAAATTCCAAGCAACAAGCAAGTTTCTCTTTCTTTGTGGCTAAAAGTTGGGTCGGTGTTAATTTAATGCCTGTTTTGGGTATGTATGGTGGAGTAGGCATAGCAATTTGCAAATGCGCACAAATGTACAAATTAACGATTTGCATTTTGACATCGTCTAACGGCGAAAATGGCGACGAGCGACGAGAACGCGACGCAAGACACGGCAGAAAGATGAACCACGATAACACAACAGTTCGAGTACCCATTATGTAAGCACATTCTTGCTTGTAGCGTTCCTCCTGAATGTTAAAGTGACGAGAAGTTAAATAGCGAAAGATTTGTACGACCTTTTAGGGTTGGCGACATAATCAACCTCCACTCGAAGACTACAAACAAGTAACAATAACCATTGCCAAACATTGCCAAGCAATTGTACTGTAGTTGGTAATACAGCATGTAACAATACAAGGAAAGCGTTATTGTATCGACATTTGTCTACAAGATGTTCCATAACAAACTAAAGTTTACCGTTACCGCTATAATATAGGCAACTTATTTGACAGCTAGATACATAAAGTTGCCTGCCACAATGGAACAAAGCAACACATCAATGCCACTTTTTAAAGACAATTGTATCGAAAACTATGTCAAATGCTTATGGATACTGATGACAATGGTTGGTAACACACGTTGGAATTAGTATTTGTTACGTTGCCAGCATTACGATAGAGTTTTGCGAGCTCCACCGAGCGCACACTCTATTATTATCTGCACAATCGTGAATCGAAGCAAAAGCAAGGCGCGGTTTCCTACACCTTTATTTTTTCTTGCGTTTCTTACATTTCATCGAAACGCGCGGCCGTACGTACGTACGCATACGATTTGCGCATGAATAATTCCACAAAGCATTAGGCGGCATTAGAATAATGTAACTTTGTAGACCGATGTAATGTGACTATGTAATTCTTCGCCGCGCGGGCTTTATTTCATATTTCAATAGATATAAATGAATTGCAAAATGGCACACTCAAGAAATGCAAATAAAAGCGCTGCGGTCTGAACACAGCACCGAAAACGTGTTTGGATGCTTCCAAGAAGAAAGAACGATGTCCTCCTGACTCGGTGACTTAAAAACGCGGTGACTTGAATGTTAATCGCAGATTATCATAGATGTCGGCATAAAAAGTGGAAGACCTTGGAATCGGCAAAAATGTAGTAAAATATCTTTGCGAATGATTTTTACACACGTAGTAGCTGCGTGCCGAATGCTGCAAATCTTGATTTTCAGAAGAGCTTTCAAAGCAAAACATAGATAGGTATTTCTAGAAACAACTTATGAATTAATGGAATGCTGTTATGCACAACATGAAAAATTGTTAAAATCAGTATAGGAAACAGTTTCAATCGAATTTTATCGCATTTTATTGATTATTAGCTTCCTAGTTGCAACATTATAAAACAGCCTTGCGAATGCGAAATGAATGAAGAAAAAACAGCAGCACGTCTGTCATTGGATAAGACCGTCCACATAATTATCAGCATTATATGCCTGTGGGAACAGTGCACAAGTAGCACATGATCATTTATGCATTGTATCAGTATTTATTTGCGAAAGACTCGGATGACTGCGCATCAATCAAAGAATCAAGCATAAAACCCGCAGCGTAAAATCATCGCGTGTTCCAAAAATCAACCGCGCACGAAGTAGGAAGCCACAAGTTTTTACCACTTTTCCAAACGATTGTGTGCTTTGATATCTCATTCAGCGATGCGTAATGAATAATTTATCTGTTTGCTTAGTGTTTGCCAGTTGGGCGAAGCACAATATGCATGCAAGGAGTATGCATGCTTGGCGATGAGCATTCCAACGAGAGAAACTAAAAGTTGTCAATTGTCACCCGAACTCCCGAACGCAGCAGAAACTCGTGCTATACGCTTGGGAACAAGAACCAACTCGACGACAGAAGTCCCATTGTAAAGACGCAGAAAACGATTTGCATTCAAACTTCTTGTATATGCTAGAGACAATGTCACCTAATTACCTCGTAGAATGTCGCCTCGTCAATCGTTTGTCCTACAAATGCACATCAAGGCGCGATGGCAAATATAATATGGAATTATAAGCCGATGAAGGCGGCTGGAGGGAAAATGCGTGCGACAAATTAAAAATGCATTAGATTACATTCGCTTATGCGCTTATGTGCTCGTTAATTATGCGCGCCGCGCCGCACCGGCCGGGAAACAGCAAAAACTCCGCGGCGCATTTGAATATAATTAATATTCAAATATTTAAATCGGACGTCGTCGACATCGATATAATGGGCCTCTTGGGACCGAGATTCGGTTGGACCAGAGTCACCCGAGACCAGAGTTCTGCTACAATCGAAGATGGCGTCAACGTGCTGTGATGCACGCGCGGCGGCGACGCTTTCGAAAAAATCGAAAATTAATAATTTATGTAATGGACGAGGAAAAAATTAGATGCTCTCCAACAGGTACAGGTTGATATTCAAACAGATGTTTGGTGAACAGTGAACATTGGAAGATTGGAAGATTGGAAGAGTGGAAGATTGGAAGATAGAAAGTCAGCAGCCAGGTTGGAGTGAAGGCGATGATGACAAGATGGCCGCCGTGCTGAGCGACAAATGTCAACTAATGTCAAGGAAGGTTCGTGCCGATTTCAAGCAATTATCATTTGTTTAAACTCTTCTAAACTTCTAAGCTCTAAACGACCACTTGCAAAACTGCCAGCATGCCAGCAAAGACAAATGAGATTTATTAATGAATTCCTGTTATCTGGCACGATCTCTACTGAATGCAAGGTGAACCAGCCTGATTGATACCTGATTGACGAATGTCAACTATAACCACCTGCAAGGCAATAGGCAAGGAAAGGATTATTTTTCAACCGTGATTTCCTTTGTGTCTCTTCCTGACCAGCACCCCCTTGCCTCTCATTTAAGGGTTACAATGTGAGTGGTGTTCTCACCCCGAGACTGGGAGACTCTGAATAGGGGATTTATCAAATTATTTAAAACAATCCATGGCGAAAGAAAATTTAATATAAGTAGAGTCACCTATCGACAAGCGTTGTCAGTATCGGAGGTTCGGTCGTTCGCGTCGAGTCGTCCCGTCCCGTCCGGGTGAAAGTGAAGAACGGTCGAACGGCGTGTGCGTGCTGCGTGCGCCGAGCCCAGGTGGAAGAGAAGGAAAAGGAGCGCTTCGGCACGGCACATGCGCGCTAGCTAAAACCGCCGCGATATAAATATAAAGTCCCTGCCGACTGCCACTTCTTGGCTAGTGCTTGAGGTCTCAGCATGGCTAACAAAACTCTTTGGCTGTGTTGTTTGCTGTTGATTGGGCTGGGTAAGTTTTTGAACCATTGTACAATACGTCAATACAATATTTGCTAATAACCGCAGCACACCCAGCGCGTAATATTAAATTATGTATTTAAATCAGTCACAAGATGTTCGGTTATCGCGCGTTTGCCTTTTTCAAAATGGCCGCGTCCATTTTGCAAGTTGCAACAATTAATAAAATTGAATCGTGGTACGTGTTCTCAGTGCTCCTGTGCTCAGTAAGTTAACGGTGAATCAAAGTTTGCTCGGAGTGTTTAGCATCCATTGGAGCTTGTGAGCTTGTTGCTCAAGGCGTCCTGTCGAGTTCGCAATGCGCGAATATCTTGCGACTTCATCTCTCACCTCTCGCCACTGCTCGCGCGCTCTCAACCTCTTCGGTCGGCCGCAGCGAGTAAAAGTCACACACGCACACATACGCATTGAGCATATGTGTATCGCTGTATCGGAACGAGTTTCGGTTTTAACTTTCCTTTTCGTCCCCGCGGCGTTCCTTATACACTTTTACAAGGTTAAGCGCTGCCGGAGCTTCGATATTCGATTCCAAATTCGATTTGCTTGGTGCATGCGCCGCGCCGAGTAAAAGTTGGTTTGATCGGCGCCATCGCCGCCATCTTGGATGCTGCCAAATGCCTTCGATAGGTCGCTAATGTATGCATGTTGTTGTTGTAGCGTTGGCCCAAGATGATGATACAGTTGAAAACGATCCCACCGCGGAGGAGCTCTGCGACAATCGTCCTGCCGATGAGTACTTCCGTTTGTCCACGGAAGGCGACTGCCGTGATGTCGTAAGGTAAAAAGGCGTTGCGGTGCACGCACACAACGCTGGCACAAAGACTTTGTAGATTCCTAATGGGGAAATAGCAAGTTGCAAATACGGTGGTACTTTCTTTACTTCACATGCTTTAGTATCGATTTTCGTTGTTTCCATTTAGGTGCGATAAAAATACAGAAGGTCTTGGTTCGACGCGTTTGGCATCAGTGCGGTGTCCGGCTGGCTTAGCATTCGACATTGACCGCCAAACGTGCGATTGGAAAACGAACGTTAAAAATTGCGATCGCGTAGAAAGTAAGTTCCCAGAAGAAATAGTGCCTGATATCTAAATTCAAACCAATCAATTTTGACAATCTCCAAACAAACAACTTCATTGTGTCCCAGTTGCAACAATTGCATTTACCAAATTGCGTCCACTAGGTCATCAAAGAACGAGCCTTATTTAGATATCCGCAGTATTTCTTGGTCATCGTAGCACGATGTTAATTGTGGTCTTTTTGTTCGAATTGTCCCATCTCAGGTGTACCAAATCCGGTCTAAAACAAATCACTTGCCCGAGTGGATTGGCTTTTGACATCGATAAACAGACTTGTGACTGGAAGGGTAAAGTCACTAATTGTGACAAGCTCGAGAGTAAGTCGTTCTTGAAAAACGCAATTGGCATTTCTATGCGGCGAGACGGGGTGACGGCAGAAAATTTGTTTTGGGGTTTCGGCCACCATTTGCGCAAAACGCTGCAAGCTGTACAAACACACAAAATGGCGGCTCGCCGACGAGTAGAAAGTAGATTTCTTCACCGAAAACACTTGGGTGCTTTTTAACCGCACTAATCCTTCTAATTAATGATTCTCAATGCAGTAAAATCCAGTAGAATGCGATGAAGCAAAAATTAACTGGTTTGGGTGATGCTAACATGCAGCTAATCAGTTTTAAAATATTCAAATCTTGCATTACACTCACACACGCCATAATACACCAAAACGCCACAAACGTTCTTTTCTCTTTTTGTTTCTGTACCTTCTTTCGCAATGTTCCAGTTTCTTGTTTACTTAAGAACAACTGTTTATCGTTCCAAGTTATTCTTGCATTTTTATGTTCCTTTGTAAAATTTGTGACTAAAACTTCTTATCTGTAATACTTCTGCACTTCTTCGTGCATTTAAAAAAGCCAACTACTTTCTATTGTAAAAAATGTACAAAGTCGCGCGTCAACTATGTCAACAAATCGAGAGAGAATAAGACACTTGTAAATAGCCCAACAACAAAAGCAACCTTCCACACAAGCATCAATCGACTTGGTCACCTTTTTTGGTACTGTTTGTTCCAAACGTATTCTCATCATTAATGTGTGTAAACAGAGCCACGTAAAATCCTGCCCATCTTCAAAACCGACGAGCCAGTCTGCCCCGAAGGCAAACTCTCCTGCGGAAACGGCGAATGTATCGAAAAGGACCTCTTCTGCAACGGCAAACCCGACTGCAAGGATGAATCCGACGAAAACTCTTGCAGTACGTATTAACAGCATATTGTAAACGTTGATCGTTGATCCTAAATGTGTTTTGCTTTCAGCTGTTGAGACTGACCCCAACAGGGCTCCCGACTGCGATCAGACACAATGCGTCCTGCCCGATTGTTTCTGCTCCGCTGACGGCACTCGCATCCCCGGCCAACTTGAACCCGCCAACGTCCCTCAGATGATCACGATCTCCTTCAACGGTGCCGTCAACGTTGACAACATCGATCTATACGAAGATATCTTCAATGGTCAACGCGCCAACCCCAACGGCTGTCAAATCCGTGGTACCTATTTCGTTTCGCACAAGTACACCAACTACTCAGCTGTCCAGGATTTGCACCGTCGCGGCCATGAAATCGCCGTCTTCTCGCTGACCCACAAGGATGATCCCAACTACTGGAGCGGTGGTAGCTACGATGACTGGCTCGCTGAGATGGCTGGCGCTCGTTTGATCGTCGAGCGTTTCGCAAACATCACCGACGGCTCCATCATCGGCGTGCGCGCCCCCTACCTCCGCGTCGGCGGCAACAAGCAATTCGAGATGATGAGCGACCAATTCTTCGTCTACGACGCCTCCATCACCGCTTCCCTCGGCCGCGTGCC
This sequence comes from Geostiba sp. GC000077, assembly GCA_030264215.1. NCBI lineage: Eukaryota > Metazoa > Arthropoda > Insecta > Coleoptera > Staphylinidae > Geostiba > Geostiba sp. GC000077. Next base: position 11,811 of record JARJDQ010025426.1, read on the forward strand.
CATCTGGCCCTACACCCTTTACTTCCGCATGCCGCACAAGTGCAACGGTAACGCCCACAACTGCCCGTCCCGAAGCCATCCCGTCTGGGAGATGGTCATGAACGAACTCGATCGTCGTGACGATCCCACCTTCGACGAATCCCTGCCTGGTTGCCACATGGTCGACTCCTGCTCCAACATCCAGTCTGGCGAACAATTCGGCCGACTCCTTCGCCACAACTTCAACCGTCACTTCAACAGCAACCGCGCCCCATTGGGTCTCAACTTCCATGCGTCCTGGCTGAAGAGCAAGAAGGAGTTCCGCGAGGAGCTGATCAAGTTCATTGAGGAGATGTTGGGCCGTAATGATGTGTACTTCGTCACCAACCTGCAGGTCATCCAATGGATGCAGAACCCAACCGAATTGAACGGTCTGCGCGACTTCCAGGAGTGGAAGGAGAAGTGCGACGTCAAGGGACAACCCTACTGCTCTCTGCCAAATGCTTGCGCTCTTAACACCAGGGAGCTGCCGGGTGAGACGCTGCGTCTCTTCACCTGCATGGAATGCCCCAACAACTATCCATGGATCCTCGACCCGACCGGCGACGGTTTCTCAGTCAAGAAGTAATTTATTAAGCAATCGAAAATTATGAAGAATCCACTCGAAAATTGAAACATATGAAAACTCAGCCTCATCATGGTGATTTTACGAAAAGACTTTTGTACATATAGGCAAGTTAATTAAGTATTTTATATATGTCCTAATCACTTTTTGTAATCCTGTTTTATGTTACATTTCGCAAAAAATGAAAATGCGAACCGGATTTCCTTTTGACCCAGGAAATCGAAGTAAAATGTTGTCAAATGTATTTGTTTAAATAAAAACAATTTAATTCTACATCAATGTTGTTTTCTACAAGGATCCAAAGGTAAATCATCTACGTCTTACCTTTGCGATGCGACGTTCCTCGGTCCTAAAAACTATTAACAAGTTTACAACAAATCCAAATTACATCTATGTCTTTGTACGATTATTTAATATTCATTCTTCCAGAAGCAGGCAATAAAAGCGTCTAAAACGGCACCATAAATCATCTCCTTCAGTATAATTCAATGCACATAAATATATGCTGTGTACATGAAATACCTTTGTCTTTGCATCTTAATTTATGTATTTGCATTAAATGATTTCTAAACATGTCTATAGCTAACCGTTATTGATTGATTACAATTTGTTCTTTACATTCTAGATTGATTATCTTACATTAAACTCTCTTTGGTTCACGATCCGATGTTTTGTATTCGCACCTCTTCGTACATATCTCCATATCAAGTACATGGTTGTCTACTTTTGTTTAATGAACATTCTAAAACACGAATGTAGCCTCTTTGCTTGTTTGCATCTTAATCCTATCGCACCATCAACCAAATCATTAGTATATACAACCTTTTACAACTATAAACAGCACGACTATTGATTGACATTACTTTGTTAGATTATAATACTAGCTTATAACATAGAGATGTTTATTTGAAGATATATCGAGTTGAGATGTTCACAACTTCATGATTTATACATTGTAAATAAATTATATCGACATGATAGTCATTGTTTTGTACGCAATTGTACATACATTAAGATAAATTAGTAGAAAATAATTAATACGAATTATTACAATTCATTCGACCGCAAAATTGTGTTGTGATAACAACACAATGGCCGACTACGTTCGTCTACAACAAGACCATATCACATGAACTATATGTACTCCAGATGATAAAATGTTTAAAAGTGTACAATCGCTCGTAGCAATAAGTTGTAAAATACACAAACGTTTATTATTCGGAGATCACAATTATGAAACGTTCTGAGTTCTTCACTAAATATTTTCTTTTTTCCGGAATTTGAATTAAACGTTACACAAAATTCACAATTTATAATGCACAATTAAGCATTAAGCTAGTATTGCATACATTTTGAGTAATTTATTGATTGTACTTCATACTTCTAGAAAACACTTAAAGCTTTGAAGCATTTTACGAGTACATTCTCATAGATTCAGAGCATTCTTGCAATTACCATTTTTGTACAGTTCCTTCACACATCCCTGAAGATGTACTTTTCAAAGAAAGCAAATCCGCTGGAATACTCTCCCGCAACATGAATATGAACATGAACATAACTTACAGTTTACACCACATCAATTGTAGAATCACAAATAAATTGCTTTTGTTCAGTCGTGTCAGTCGTTGTCGCATCTCGATGGGTAACGTTAAGTTCTTGCGCTGAATCGGTTACCATTGCGCCGCAACGTTTGAGCCATTAAGTAGCTGGTCGCGTTTTCTGCGGTCGCGCCATGATGGTCGCGATTGTCTACGATGCCACGCTCTGCAATTAGTGCAATTATCAGTTCACATTTCCTGAAAATCAGGACGATTACACATAACTTATGAGACTAATATTAAGTAAAAGTACAGGAAGATACAAGTATTAGTTGCTTTAGAATTTACCAATTTACATATTTACGAATAGACTACATTAAGAGGATGATTCATGATTGGCCTACACAATACTCACTTTGGAATCTTAATTAGTCTACCGTGACGATCCTTATAGGACCTGTGAGTGGATAATGGTAGAGTTCTCGCCACTAATGTACACACACAAAAATTACAATGCGTTAGTATTTTACATTATGAAGACGAGGTGTTACTTATGCACATGAAACTATTAATGAGCAAGGAAGCAAGCAAGCAACACAAGAACACACAACACAACGACGCAACCAAGGAAACAATTACTTGGGAGGACTACAACAATTATACACATATTACAGTAAAGAAAAAACCGCAGATACATTTTTAATTTTCAATATGCCTACCACTAATATCCTCCACTTTACGTCTGCGTTGAGGTTGTGGTAAAAATGGCGCCATACTATTAACTTTGTAGCGGCTCGCAGGATTGTTCTGTGCATACGACCCAACAGTACATGAGCGTCCTTTGCAGGCCATCAGTTCTCTAACTTGGTCATGGAGGTAACTCTTTTCTTCAGGACGTAGCTGCTCAAATCGATTCGTCAACTCAAACGGGTCTAAAAACAAAGTATTTGTTAATACATTGCTGACGCATGGTTATCGTGTTCTTACCAATTCTTAGGTTGTAAAAAGTCCTGAGACCAGTGACAAATTCGCAATAGAGTAAATTGTGTGTAGCGTTGATTGTCCGCACGCAATTGTACGTATTATTGTTGGCATTCATGCAGAAGCAAAAAGGTCCGGACGTCCACAATGGAGCCGTACGCCAATGATCATTGTCATGCCGGAAGCAATGAATCTTCTCAGTCAGGCATTCCTTTTCCAGCTGGGCTTTCTTTCGCAGTTTGCGTGCTTTCTTCTTGAGTCGTTCTTCTTTCTGGCGTTTGCGCGCCTCGCGAGCAACTTCTTTGTCGTCCTTTTCAACTTCATACGTGTCTTCCGTTTCGCAAATACAGTAGTCCTTCCGATCCGGCTGGCTAGTGGTAGTTGGTTTTCTTGTAGATGTAGTTGTGGTGATAATCGATGTCGTGGAGAAGACATCAAGAGGAGTTGAATGGTGTCTTTCTGTGGTGCTACTGGTCGTGTTTGACAAATCGGCGTCATTATCACTGTTAGAAGGCGTTGTGGCCGATGCTACTGACGACGATGCATTGAAATAATCGTCATCGAACGATGAAGATTGAACAGCGCTTGTTGAGCTTGAAATGATTGCTGAGAACGGAGTGGTATTCGAACTTGGCCGATGATGACGATGTCTGTGATGATGATGCGACATGGAAGGCGTTGGATGATTACCTAACAAATATTGATTGGTCTTTCGCCTTTTGTGTAGTGGCTGCATCGAATCGTCTGCATCCACAGGATGCTTCTTGCGCTTTTTACTATGATTTCTTGGCCCCAAATCGAAAATATTCTCCGTGGAGTATTCCGGAATATTGACATGTCGGTGAGACTCATACTGATCAACCTGCAAGTTGTTGTTCACGGTGATCAAATCGGCGTGTTCCGTCGTATTGCTAATCTCATCCATCTCCGTTATCGGCTTGGTGTGCTTTAAATGTCGCCGTATCTCCTTCAGATTCTCTAATTGCTGTTTCAATCTTTGGATTTCATTGTCGATGTGTTCGCGCGATAGACGCCAGGACTTACGATCGTGGAAGATCACCGTCGAACAATTCATATGCCCGTTCGGCATCCGCTCGCATCCGGGAATGGTCTCGGAGATCTTGTTAGTGTCCAGGTTGATTTTTATCGATTGCTCCTCCGGCAGCGAGGCATTGACAGCCTCCAGTCCGCTAAGCTTCGTCTGAATGTTCTCCATCACGTTCTCCATCTGAGTTAGCGTGTCTCGTTTGTCACGGTGCGTCAGGCGATGCATCTTGTGCTCGTCGAGCATTTCGAATAGGACTCGCTCCAAATCAGCGTCGCGTTTGTTACGCATTCGCAGTGCACCATTTCTTTTACCATTCGCAACATCGGCCTGTAAAGAAAAGCAATACTAATTGTGGCTAGAACAAGATTTCTAGAACTTACCGGCATACGTCTGTAGACAATTCCTCCCTGGGTAATACACGCGCACTTCTTCTGCGTCATGCCGAACTGCAATTTGCATTTGTGTTTGCGCCATCGCCCCTGCTCCTGCTGGCAGTACCACTTCTGCCCCACCTTGCATGGTAGCTGCATATTCTGCTGGAAGCATTCCATCGCCAGCCGCTGCGATTTGCTCGTCACGATGCCGGGCACGGGGAGCAATTGATTGTCCAACTGGTGCGCCTCCTCCTGCTCGCCGTCCTCCTCATTTGCATCCTGCGCGTCTTCGTCCTCGTCGTCCGTCTCCGCGTCGCTCTCGCCCGAAATGTGATCCGCAACGGGATCGTAAATATCTCGGGGTGGCACAGAGGATGTCGAGCTGAAGCTAGCACTGGTACTGGCGCCGCTCGTGGTTGAATAGCCGCCCGTGGCTTCCGTCGTAAAAAGCGCACCACCCTGCGGCACGCTCGTGGACGCATTCATCATATTGGCTGCGAATGAATATTTGTGCGAGTCGGGCATTTCGCGTCGTCCCGAACTTTCGATGAGGAACGTGTCGGGCCATTTGAATCGCTTGCGCTTCGTATTTAGGAAGAGCGGCAGCACGGACCGCCCGTCCATGTGCAGCGGCTGTTCAACCCCTGCGATGGCCAAAAACGTCGGCGCCAAATCTATGTTCAGCACGATGTCGTCCACGACGGAACCCGCTTCGACGCCAGGGCCTCGCACGAGGAACGGTACGCGCACATCGAATTCAAAAGGAAAACTTTTGCCCTATAAAAAGTCACATGCATTGTAGTATAATCCCAGAAACTTTCTACAGCTTTGCTTTGCTGCTAAGCCGTTAGCAGTTAAATAACTCACTTTAATCAATCCGAACTGCCCTAAATGGTATCCGTGGTCCGATGTGTACACAATGTAGGTATTCTGCAATTCCCCAAGCACATCTAGCTCGTGCACGACACGCTGGACGGCCGCATCCACTGATTGCAACGTCTGCAGACGTTTGGTCATTAGCAAATCGGTGAACTCCCTGTGAATCGGCTTCATCTTATTCGTCACCTGAAGTATCCATTGTTTATCCAGATTTGGCGCAAAGTCATACGACGGCGTGCTGTGGAGGAAAGAAGACATGCCAGCCATTAGCAATATGGAACAATGCCAACAGTCAAGAAATTTAAGAATCATCAATGTCGTTATACACACGACACACTCGAACACGAAGCGCAGAGTAACAATCGTTGATTGTGGCAAATCGAACGGAATGCCACATTTTACGATGCGACACTTAACATAATTTAAACACACGCCATGGGCTTGCGGTTTCTTGGGGCGTCGAACCAAACGAAATCAATTTATACGCATTGTTGGGTCGTGTGTTCGGCTTGACTGAATGCAGCTTAATTCGATGCCTTCGCTAAATTTGTATTTCATTAGGGGATTTAACACGCGGTCGTTATGAAGTGAGGCGAGAATAAAGTAGCGCACGATCGAAGCGAATGCGAAAAGTTGGTGTTGCGCGCGGGGTGGCACGCGGAGTGGTAAAAAGCAAAGTTTATATAATGTCTCTAACGAAAAACATTTGCAACCTTCTTGTTCGTTTTCGCCGCTGATGCGCGTGCTTTTTTCGAGCTAGGGGTGGAAAAAAGCTCTGTGGTGTTTTGTTTTCCAAGCTTTTTCCAATAATAGACTTCACGACTTACACGCGGCGAGTGGAAAAATCAAAAAAAGATGTGAAAGCCTTTTGGGAGTAAATACAAATTACAAGGCTTGAAATTCGCGGAAAGAATAGAAAATTCACAATTTCAATTTACACCACCGCCACAATAAAGAATGCAAGTCAAATATGTCTACCCTCTACACCTAAGATAATATCTCCCCCAGAGAGGTCGTTTACCGTCGACTGGTCGACATATCACGATTAAACAGAAAATAACTGCGTCTAGACGATATTCGATGACTCAAACTGGCGGCACTTAAATTTCAACCGATTGTGTTTTATCCGTCAAATTTGTTTGAAATAAGACGTCTCCGGAAACATTGATCGCAACGACAGGAAGCGCTGCGACTGTTAGAGCTGGGGGTGGAAAATTTACCGCTATCTTTCAACTTACTGATGCGTGGTGACGTTAAAGAAGAGATGCGAATATTGCGGCGCTGAATCTTCTGGTCCGTGCGGCGCTGGGAAGGACATTGTCAACATGACTGGTTTATTCACGTTGTTCTTCTTGGATTGTCGCAGAAAGGCGATCGAGTCGTTGGCAATAAGATCAGAGTAATAATCCTGCAAATACACACAAAAAAAAAGGCATACACAACTGTCAGACACATTTCATGCAAGATGCAATTTCTTTAAAATTGGATTTGCGTTTCTGGAACAGCGGAAATAGGGACGTATTTAATATCCTGACCTGAAATTGAATTAAATCACCAATCGCGAAGAGAAAAACCGGAATTGAAATCAATCCAGGCGAAATGTAAGTTTCAGTCAAAGTTGATGCTAAAATACGCTGTCGCGAGCTTATCCGTTTATCATTAAATGAGATCTTCGATGTCCCACATCTCGAACTGGAGCTGAGTGGTGCGCGATGCGAAAGGGTTGAAAAGGTGCTCGTGGCGAAGTTTTATTTCAATTAGCGCGCACTTCGAGACTTCGATAATACGACGATATGCGAAGTGCCGAAGTGCCCGAAGTTCCCGAGCACCGCGCGAATAGTTCCAATGTTAATTAACTTCTATTTTAAGGATTCATTAACCATTAAAGTTCAAAGAGCGCACCACAATGCATAAAATGCTATAATTACTACGCGAACCTCTCTATCATCCAAGATTTCTAGCCGCACAGCCACCGCAACCACTTTCGTCGATTTTTACAGGTTTGCACACGTATAGGCCGACGTGGTCCGGCACACGGTGGGAAAAGCGGGAAGTCACTGATGGCAGCAAATGAAAATTTCAAACCGCATCCCGAGCGGCCGGGGGATCGTTAAGTTTTTACGATCGTTCAGGCCCCAGAAGCAATTACACGAGCGCCACTATTACCTCGTCTTATAGCTGATAATTATATTATGTTATTAATTATGCAATAGAAATACGTCAGTCAGAAGTCGCGCAATAGACCTGCGGGTTTAGAACTTTTCGGACGGGAATAATAAACGATTGCGAGTTTATTGAAATTCCTGGACTGGACTGGACGTCAAAGAAGAAGAGGCCTCGCTAATGTTCACCATTTCTTGCGGAGATGGAATGAAGCGCTTTTGCTAGTGCTTTGCACTACTGCATATACTTACTGCTGGGGATTCGAACGAAATGAAATAGTAATTGCACTCAGCACTCAGAAGGCTTCTAGTTTCAGCGAAATTGTCATGACAGCTGCTTATAAATTACAGTTCGCTGAAAGTTAATTTTATCATTTATAATTTCATTGTTCATTCTAGGAATTCTATGGATTCAGGTGGTGCTCAATTAATTTTGTAAGAAACCCAGAAACTTTAGATTTATTTCAAATTATAAACTACCATCATTTTATCAAAAGACAAGAGATAAGTTTAATTAAAAAGCAAGCATTTTGTGCTAATTAATCCCGTACTTGCTGCATATTATACTTGAATCAGATGACTGTCGAATCGCATCGTTTCTCTGCATATAAAAACGTTTGCACTCTAATAATAGCATCAATCGCACGCAGTGAGATATGACCCAGGGTGTGATACGGATCGAAGGACCAGAACGAATTGCGACGTTGCGAAGCAATTACTTTTGACGTGGCACGCAATTTTGCGCAAAATTCGTACTCAAGTTAACATCTGACAAAGCTGCCCTCAACTCATAGATTCCCACCGCACTCTCCAAAGTATTGCAGGCGGCGAGTTTCGAAAATGAAGGAAGTTCCGTGTCCACCGGCAATTAACGCCACGACACCTCCACGAGATACCGATACAAAACGACATCCGGCCGTCCCGGCCGCTACAGTGATATAAGGTGCTCACTTATCAATGTCCCTCGAACACGACTATATTGGACAGGGACAGGGGCGACTAACGACGCTTAGAAATGCGAGAAAACCGACGCTACCAACTCTCTACCAAGCCTTAAAAAACGAACAAAATGAAAAATCAATGTTCCATGATTCATGTATAATTGTTTAATGCTTAATATGTTAAATGTTAATGTCACGAAGATACAATGATGAATTCCGAAACGCCATGAGAGAAGAAAAATGCAAAACGGAGGTACGGAGGTCATACTTCAAAAAGGAGTGTTAAAGGTGATAAAAATCCAGCACAAAGTCGTGACTTGTAAAACCTCCATATATCTTCTGGGTTCCCCCTCCAAGGGTATTGTGTGCATATCTCAATCCACGTCAGAACGCGAAATATCTTGCACTTTGCAACATTTCGCTAATTTACAAATGAATTCAACGAAAGATTAAGCCCGAGCTGTGTCTATGTGGTACACTCCTTCGCGATGGCAAACCTTTGGCGTGCCGTCGACCGATGTTGGAGTTGGAAAAGTTAAAGGTGAGCCCCATGAACCGCGATGCGTTGGCAATAAATTTGATGTAGACGTAATAAATGTAATAATCTCATAATGGACGAGCCACATGCACATATGAGCATGAACTTAACTATAGAAGACTATCTTGGAACTTAGGAACCATTGCCATTATATCGCAATAATTCCGATGATGATAATGACGGCAATATAATGCGGTAGCCATTAGTTGAAATTTGTAAAACATTCTGATGGATATTATGTAGCTACATCGCATATTATTATTATTCATCTGGTGGCTTGGCCTGGAGTAATAAACTTTTGGTTTGGATGTTTGGATGAATGAACTCCGTTTTTTTGTTATGCTTTGGTTGTAGTAGAGGTCGTAGAGGTAGGAGTAGTCGGTTTCATAGCTGTATACTTGGTTGCCTACAGTCAGAGGTTAGAAGCAGAGCTTACCTTGCCATATTCAAACCCATGCTTGATCTTCTTGCCGTTCATGTTGATGGAATAATTATAAAACTTTGAGTTCATTATCAATCCGCCCCATTCTCGCCAACCAGGAGGAATATATGATCCGTTGTATTTGTTCAAGTATTTGCCAAAATAACCTGAAACAATAAAAAAAAACTTAATTTCAATACAAATAAATACGATTTTAATCAAGTCCAACACTCCAAGATAAAATCAAAGAAATTACGTTCTCACGCCATTGGTCATTGGTTCAGAGGTTCGGACTCGCGAGCCCGTTACGATTCTCACACTGATCAACGTGATCAAGTTTGCAACTTCGGCTTCGCAAAAGCGCCGCGTCTCGTTTTGCATCTTTTTTTTACATTACATTGTTGCTTCGTCGCGGCGCGCGGCGGTTGTTCGTTTTGCGGTCCTCGCTTGATTACAGAAAAAAAATCAGGCGCATATATCAGATGTTATGTGCGTATTATGGGCCCATGCAAGTCCCGAGTGGAGGAATGTTAAATGGATTATGCTCGAATGATCAGCGCTCAGCGCGATGAACGAATCATGGTACTATGTATAAGATATACGCACAAAGTCCTCGAAGCTGAGGACGTGGACACATGACGGCTGAGCCTGATCTGATGAGCCGTAATTTATGTACTTATGATTAGTCCGATCGTTATTATTATAGGAATAAGCTTATTCTTCGAGTGGCAAGATTTCAATTTGTTCAATTCCCAATTCGCAATTTGAAGTTGCGTTGAACGATGAAGAATAGCGTTTGAGTGCTTTCTGCATTGTGGAACTATTTAATGACAAGTAGGATGATGGTAATCCACTGAAAACAGTTCCTCCGAGTCTTGGTATTTTAACGACGTTCGAATCACTTTTTGAACCTATGTAATTGATGTGGTAATTACGCTAAAGATGTCTATGCAATTTGCTATTTCAGTGGCTTTCAGATAGAACTAAAGAACTGCAATTTTTTTTTGGTTTTCAGAAAAACGCGCTTTTTATACAGGGTGGACTAAAAATCGAGGAAAAACACCAGGTAACTTTGTAGTTTAGGTCAAAAGAATACGAATAAGAATAAGAATAAGAATAATCTCAAATTTTGAATTTTTAGGTTACAAATATGGATAATAGCATAATAACAAAAATTTCATAGTTGCACAGCTGCTGTTGCAAAAATCGAACACTTCTGTAAAGTCACAGTCAGTTTCCTCTTAAATAGCATTTAACCAGAATGGTTAGCACTTTAAAATATTGAATTGAATTAATTCAAATTAATTTAAGTCAAAGTTAAAAAAACAAAGAATAATTCTGGTTAGATGCTATTTAAAAGAAAACTGATTTCGCAGAAGTGTTCGACTTTTACAACAGCTGCTGTGCAATGAAAAATAATTTTGTTATTATACATATTTGTAACCTAAAAATTAAAAATTTGAGGACCTCGTGTGAAACGAAGACTTTTTTAGCATTTTGTTATTAAGATTATCGTATTATATGGATATAAACTACAAACCTATCTTGCGTTTGTTTTTCCACCAATTTTAGTTCACCCTCAAAATGTTTAATCAATTGCTTGATTAAATACAAGATTTTCAAGATTTTCAAGTTTACGATCTAGCAAATCGGTATTCTTTTTATATTTTACTAATTTTCTAATCTTCTGGCGGTGCTTAGGGCTTCAGGTTCTATCTTTACCAACCAAGAATTCAAAAATTTCAAAAATTGAGTTATGTATTTTATCCTACGAGCCAAAGATTTGCTATTGCGTATAACAACGGTATAACAGTTATAAGTGGTTGGTTGGTTCTGTTTGTGACTTGGCAATATGTTCCAGTTGATTGTCGCCGTGTTGCCAAAGTTCTTATTGCTCTTGTTGCATCGGGCAATTACGCATATGCTCACTGTCACTGCAGAACATCTCGGTTGCCTACGATTTACATGCGCGTAGGTGTCGCCGCCCGATGACGATTTCCTCTGGGGCCCACACGCTCGCTTCTTTTCGACTTTCATTAAATTACACAAACGAACGCGATCTATTAACGCGTGCCGACGCGATGTCTGGCGAACCGAGAGTCGGGGCGACGTGCATTCAACATAATGATCATTTGAATAATGACGCGCCGCAGCGAGACCAGAACTTTATTGGATTTTTATTGTTAATAATTAGAAAAAAACACGCTAACAATGGAAGTGATTGTTACAGATGTAATGGTTGTGGGTAAGCCACACTGCCAACGCAAACCGAAAAACAGCAACAAGCCTTCGTAGCGTGGTGCTATTATATCATACCTATGATAAATTATGCTAAATGATTGCTTGCCACAATGCGACAAGGGACTAAGGCAGGAAGTGATTGTTTTGTTGGGTTTAATTATCCAACAAATTGAAGTAATTGGAATAGTACTTGAAGTAAAAGTAGTGTCAGTGTCATATATTATACGCTCTATATTTCGTCAGTGTCTGGACAAACATAAAGACAAAAAAGAAGAACGAAGAAAAAAGTTGTAACACGTGTGCCGCTGAATAACAGTAGTGCATGATTTCATAATAAAACCTCCTTCACACGCGCGCATAATTTGCTAGTGCTAGTGCTACTATGTTTTTTGTGTTCATTCCTTTGCCGTCCACACTCCACAGCATCTCAGCATCTCAAATCGCAATGTATCCTCATCTACCCATCTCCGCCGACTTCCATTTATTTGCGTTCCTTCGTCACGCGTCGAGATTACCCACGCGATGACCACTCACGGCTAGACTCAACCTCGCTACGATTATTATTATAATATTTTTTACTGCCCAAATCAAAATAAATACAATTTCCCTCGCTGGTTTTCCTAGCACTCATTGTATTACAATACCGTAATGATTTCATCGTTTTGGACATGCCACTATAGGCAACCAACATTACATGAAGGCGAAAACTAACCTCAATCTCATCAAATGGTTCAAGACATAACATCTTTTAATTATGAAAATGACAAGAAAAAAAATTGCGTTTGGTAGCAATCAGTGCCACGGTTGAGTCACAGGCAGCAAGAATCCGCAATGTGATTACTGGTTATATCGCGATTCGCGAGGATAATGGGTTAATTGCAATTCCGCCGCGAGCCCAATTCACTTGACGGTTGACGCACACGCCACAATCTCGGCGACCATTTCAATTCAAGTGTTCGAGTTTAAGTGAAGGCTAAAAACAAACACGTGCAGAATAAAAAATACAACCAAGACAAATCCAAAGTCAACCTGCGCCTATGAAAATATTATTTAGCGCTTATTTTATTTAACCAGCTAAATAAAAGACTCAAACCGTTGTCAAACATAAATCGTACATGGTAAAAGCTTTCCCATTCACGTAATAGCGTCGAACATCGAATATTCTCTTTTAGCACCGCGCATGTTTCAGCCACATCATTTAATATTTATAAAGTTCAACATGCGTCATGCGCAGACGCATAAACAATGAGACATGCAAAACCTGCATGCGGTGCATGTAGCTTCAAAATTTAGCAAGCATTGTTAAGGTTGTCGTTAAGACATGTAAATTCTCAAGAGCCGGTTTCGTTTGTTTAAGAAGTTAACATGAAATTCGCTATAAAATCCTACCCATAAATTCATAAATGTTAAGCTGACTACTTTCTTCACTTTTTCCATTGTTCCCAATAATAGCAGTCTCGATTCTAGACAACACCCTTAATGCATAATACAAATCCAAGATAGCCGTTCAAGAGGACATAAAACATCTCATCTTCAATACTTCTCAATATCTGCATTGCCTATCACTTCAAGAGTTTAATTAAATTTTTCTAAAACTCGAAACAGTATCACCTTACAACAATGGTTTGTGCAGTGCCACTGCACAGTGAGAAAACGTTAAAGCATGCGAAATAGAATTTAATATCACGAAGTGCATCATATTGCATCCTGCTGGAACTGCAACTGCAACGGCCAAGCAAAAATATGCATAAAAGCCGCGACATCGTGATTATTTATGCCGATTTTCATTGCGCCATAAACGACCCGTATATAAATGTTTAATAACGTCGCGCTTTGTTGCATAACGCAGCATAAATCTATGCGAACGATTGGGAGGAACTCGAGGAAGGTTTTAAGGTGAATCTTAAACTGGCGCGCAAAGTTCTCTCGTCGCACGACCTGCAAGAAGTAGCAGTGGCGCGACGTTGTGAAGCGGCCAACAATAGGTTAGCTCAAGAAGTTCGGGAAGTAGGTGTATGAGGAATGGTAAATTATCTTGCAATAGTGGAGGTAAGTGATGCTACATACCAAAGAGGCTTGTAATAGTTTTAGTCTCGGCTGAGAGTGGACTTTAAATTGTGCACCTGTTCGGTATGAATACAGGGTGTCCCTGACCTACGGAATTCTTCGATTTTGGGTAGAAATACTAATAATATCAAAAAACTATTTAGATAAAAGTTATGCATGCTTAAAATCTCCACAACTCTAAAATATTTTCAGATACACAGGGTGTTGCATAA
>JARJDQ010025442.1:0-15900 GCA_030264215.1 Geostiba sp. GC000077
TCCCCAGATTAGTAACTAGCAAGGGAGTCAGTGGATATTGACATATTTTAAATTTCCCGCCTTACAAAGTTACGAAGAAGTAACCAAATACACATGGTCCCCAACCTGAGAACGAAAAAAATTGCGCGGGTATTCAAAATTTGATCACGTGGTAATCAGACATTTATGAAGACCCATTACATCTATACATGCTTTTGTTTCTATCATTGATATTTGAAATAAACACCCTGTATAAAGACACATAAGATTGCAGAAAAGAAGCAGAGGTGAAAGTTTTATTGTTATTTCATGGAACATGTTATTCACTCTTGTATCAGGAACAAATACCGAACAAAGGATTGTAAAAACTGAAACAGTGCAAGTCCTCCAAGATGGCGGTCAGAAGGTCATGAATTCAGGACACCTGACCCCATCCGGTTTTCCTAATTGCCGAGTGTACGTGGTTTAATCAACATAATTCATTATTAAAATGAAAAAAAAATCAATATACAGGGTGGTCCTGAAGAATAATTATGTACTGTCATTAGCTAATCCGGTGATGCTTTCAAGTGATTGGAGGTTACGGCATACGATCGGCTAGATCGTTTGTTTAACGTAATTTGTATTCATAATCATTATTTTTAGTGCCACTTCATAGCAAATCATGCATAAAATAATAAAGAAGTAAAGTAAACAAACATGGTTATGTTATTATTATTAATGCTAGGTTCATGCATATACAAAGTGATTTTTTTATGGCGGAATTCCTCTGGAGGTTTTATAAATGGTTTTGAAGCGATACAAAGTCGATAAATTGTTTGGTTATATTGCTTTATTATATTGCTTTGATTTTGTTGGATTAGGGTATAGCCTTCATCTATCAAACCAAGCATTGGTGTTGTTTGACAGTAAAATTAAAGCTTATCAATTGCTGCCCCCTTTGTCCCAGCGTGCGCCACTAACACTGTGTCATCTGCATACTCCTGTATTATTCATACATTTAGCATATTTCTACTTTTTCTTATCAGTTATCAGTTTTATTATTCATTAATCATTATGTATGTCACAAATTAATATTATTAAGCATTTCTGAACGTTCATTTTGCTTTTAGTGTGTATACAATATTAGCCAAATGAAAACGTTTTATTTCCGAACCAAAAAGCACTGAAAAGAAGCTTTCGAGTTCCGACATATGTAACAAATTAATTACATATTTTTCATCGATTATCATCGATTATCCAAACACATTGTGTGCATTGTTCAATGCATGCAATTCACCTGGGAGTTGGGAAAACGATCCTCGTTCCACATTGGAAAACATAGAACTAATGGATTTCAGTAGGACAAGTATAAAAGCACAAAGCACTAAACAGTGGAATCATGTTTATTAACTGTGCTCATATCAATTATGCGTAGCAGAATAGGATTATTCATCATTCAAACACGTTCCATGACGTCAAGAAGTCAAAAATAAGTTTCCTCTTAAAAATTGAAAGAAATGATTGTGCTACCGCAAAGTAATCCTCTACTGCTGTTTATCTCGGTAGTATTGCGTCAATATTTTACTTCGCGAACATGTTTCTGGGTGCCTGATGTAGAAGACGAAGTTTTAAATCTTTACACAAAGGACGCCTACATTATGAATACACTACATTTGAACATAGATGAATATAAGTGTAAAAACTTTGTGGTACAAAGCGATTACCCTTCAAAAAGTTTCGACGCCATCGAAACCACTCTTCACGAAGCTGTAGTCACCAAGTATTACAATCGGTGATATTTATTCTTTCCGTTTCAGGACGGATTTAAAGATAACTTGCGCGACTCAAAGAAATTATCGCGTGTGTTCAACGTAATTCTTTTAAATATTACTGAAAGCTCGGATAAGTCCAATAAAACATTTAAAGTGGTGAAACCCATGTGGAATAATGCATCAGAACTCTATGAAAATCTCCTGTTGGAATACAAATTCCAAAACTGGAGTATGTATCATGCACTTATTTCGTTAATCAGTGAGAATAAAACTCGTTTGACGGACTTATACTTAACGGAGTTGCAAGAGGGTTTAGTATTTAATTATGCAGCTTTTACGTTCAGGTTTTATGTTGATCTTGGTAAGTTTCTATGTTAAGTCCGAAAAAGAAATGCGTGCTGAAATGCGTACTAAAATTTCAGAGAAGAGCAAAGGAGTTGAGCTGCAAATAATCTTGGAATACTGCGTAAAATATAAATTAGTATGTAACTTAACTCGCAGTCATGAAATGTGGGGTGAAATGTATGGTAATGCATCAGATAGTGGGCCATTAAAATGGGTCGCCGAAGGAACGGTTGATGTTGCTATTGGTAAGAAGCTTTGTAATAGAAATATTTGATTTATTGTATTTTCAAGCCAAAATTGCAGGTGGTTATTATCTTCAAGGTAAAAAACTTCAGTTTGTTGACTTTGTTGGACCAATAAGTCGAATTGGAATAACATGTTTAGTCCCAAAACCGAGGTAAACGTCAATTATTTAGGATTACCCATGCTATTTCATCTTTTAATTCTCAATTCGATTATAGATTGGCTATTAGCGTAAATACTTTTCTGCTGTCTTTCACTCCTTTTGTGTGGATGGCCATAATTGCATGTGTCGTATTGTTCTCGTTGCTAACCAAATACATTTTATATCGTCAAAGGTAAGTGTGAAACAAAGAAGCGGGAAAAACAGATCTTTCAAAGTGTGCTTGTTGTAGAGTTTATTCAATAGATTGTACATTTCTGATGATTGCAATCTGCTTGCAACAAAGCACACTCGCCGAATTCAGGAAGCACCCAAGAATTCGAATTCGTTACATTCTGCTTATTTTTATTCTATTCACCCTGGTGATCAGTGCTGCGTATACCAGTCAACTATACAGTGCACTCAACATAGCAAAATACGACAATGTCGTGAAAACTGTGCCTGATCTTGAAAACAGCGGCTATAATTGGGGTGCCGTTCACATAACGTACGTTGATTCGTTGATCAACACACCCGATTATAATCACCCGCAGTTATTGGCAAGATTTCAAGCAATCGAGAACGAAACAGCGCTGATTCATAGATTCTATCGTGGAAACTTCGGTCTTCTGACTGAGAAGCTTCCACTCAACTATGTCCTAAGCGAAAAGATGAGTGCTGAAGAGTTAATGACATATACAGCAATGACCGAGGACTTGTTCTGGGTGTTCACTGCTTTCATCATCAGCAAACACTCACCGTTTCACGACACATTGTATATTCATAACTTGATACTATTTGAGAGTGGTCTACTTCTGTATTGGGAACAGGAAGTAGGTTATGTTGTAATACGATAGAAGAGCATGAAATAAAAGTAGTCGTGTTGCAGATACTTCGAGATAATAACTTTAAAGCCCAACAAGCGTTGGTTTTCATGCCCGATAACACCAGACGTTCGTTTACATTACAACACGTGCAAGGAATCTTTTTACTGTGGTTTATTGGGATCGTCATTTCAAGTTGTGCGTTTCTCTATGAAAAAATGCCTTGGAAGTACATTTGGAAGCTATTTAAATGTAGAGGGCGTGGTAATTGACAGGTTATGTCAGTTTTAAATAAATTGAACATTTAATGCGATTACATATATAGAATAAACAACAATTATATGTACTTATTGAATAAAATCCTACCTAAACATCTTTTTAACAATCTCATTATACTTAAACCTCTCCTCCTTAAGTCTCGCTTGCACTAGTTTAATGTAATCAATAGCAGCTCTATTATGAGGCTCTAACTTTAACACCTCCTTAAAATTACGCATTGCAGGATCATAATTACCAAGAAAATAATGTGATTCGGCTATTTTATAGATCGCCTTCACGTTCTGACCATCCAATTCGAGCGTTTTCTCGCAAAATTTCAGCACATGCTCAAATTGCTTGGCTTTGAACGCGCATAAAGCAAGGTTATTATACAGCGCCACCTTTAGTTTCAGCAGCTCCTTAACGCAAATGCCATCGACCACCTCGGGCGGATGTTCAACGTCCAACGGTATCGAATGCAAATATATCAACGCTTTCTTATACTTAAACCCGGCCTCATGCATATCGTCCATCTTGACATAATCATTCCCGCTGGCCTTCAGCTCCAACGCGAGATTGAACTTAAATTCCGCACTCCATTCGTAGATCATGCCCGGCGACGTGAACGCCATGAGTTTCAGTTTAAAGCCGACATTATGCGGCGCCTTACATTGCGCAATCTCGCCGGCGCACATTGTCCGTAAAAGCACGCTGATGTTGCGCTTGTCGTCGCTGTGCTCGAAGCCGATGGTCAGCTCGTTGACGACCTTACCGCTATCTATGGTGTAGGTGCATTTGGATTGCTCGGTGGGCTTGCCCATGGTGGTGATGCCCGGCTTGGCGATACGCTTCTCGTATTTCTTGTCCGGCGAGAGCCACTTCTGGTTGTCCACCGTCAACATTCCGATTCGGTGAGGTGCGTCTGAATGAGCTCCTTGGTGTGCTTGTAGTACTTGCGCGCGAGCCGGTCGTCGCACGCAATGGGGCTCGGCAGAATCGCCTTGCAATCTTGGATGTACTGGCCGGTAGAGCGATTCGAGGTGAGGAGCGCGTGCAGAACAGGTTGGACACCCTGATGCGGTCGTTTCACGACGATGCGACGAATTGGCCACTGGATCAAGTACAGCCACTGGGTGTTCAGCTGAGGAAAGTAACGATAGATTTGCGTTTCAACGTTGCCGGGATCTACGGCGTGTACAATAATATTCGTATCTGAAAACGTGCAAACATTTAGCAACAAATCCATTTCTTCAGAAAAACATTCTGTACCTGTGATGCGCTTGGGAAATTCCCGTGAAAATAATATCAACGCAAGTTTTGACACTCCATAAGCAATAAAGTGCGTACGGAATTCGCCCTGATTGTTAGTCAGGCAATTTAAGTCATAAACATTCACCAATCGATGAGCATCAGATGCTACATTAATTATTCTTGCATGGTCAGACCTCTTCAGAGTCCTGAGCAGCTGGCGAGTTAAATAAAATGGTCCTAAATAGTTGGTCTGGAATGTCACATCAAAACCATCCTTGGTCAATGCTTGTGGATGATAGAAAACACCAGCATTGTTAACAAGAGCATAAATCTCCTCAAACTCCTTATCAATGGTATCAGCAAAGTTTTTGATGCTTTCCAATGAATTCAGATCAAGGTGCTTTATGTGTATTTCAGCTTGATTACTGAGTAAGTCTAGAATTTCTAGCTTCGTGTCAACTGCCTTTTCAATGCTTCTGCAGGCTAAAATTAATGTAGCACCTACAATTCAAAGGATCCAATTAAACTGTGAAGCTTCATGGAAATCATGCTGCACTTGCCTCTCTTTGCCAACTCATACGCCAGTGTTTTGCCAATGCCACTGTTTGCACCAGTGATTACAATAACTAATCCATCCAAGCGAGCGGTACATTTGCATACACCACCGGCGAAATATCGCCTAGAATAGCATCATTATTACTCATACAACTATCGCATTCGGTCACTTACATTAGTCCATATGTAACTGTACCAATTGCAATTGTTCCAGCAGCAAGATACTTCCACATTGCTGATTCAAGCTATTCTTGGCATAAATAAAGAGCTGAATTATACGTGGCTGGCCGTTCGCGAAGTGAATCTTACAGTCATTACAGTCATACTCACTTCGAGCAATAAAGGACCTGCCTGGTTAATTCATTTAATTGGTTTTTTTACTATTCAAGTTTTTCATGCACAAAACAGACAGGATTTCTGATTCTAACCTGCACGTGACAGTAAAGTGAAAATTTGAAGTTGAAATGTCGAGATCTGTCGAGATACAATCAATTTTTAACATATAGTTGAGTTTTTCCGATTCACTGAATAATTTAAGAAGAATGAATCCCGTAAGAACATATTATTCATTAAACCATAGTTAGCCCTTAGCTGATTTTAACAAATTCAAAAATCGATTAATTCAATGTCACGTTTGGTTGATTCAAGTTGATTCAAGTTCATGATGTTAGACTTCCAATCATACACATAAAATTTAAAATTTGAGAAAACCGAAAAAGGAAAGTTCTACTTGATAAGAATTGAAGTGAAATGTGTACGCAGGAAAAATGGAAGAAATGCTTGATAGGACTCGTTAAACTCGTTAAAACTAAACTCACGTTGTAACCCGTTTAAAACTCATTTTATTGGATAAGTGAGCAAACTGCAGGGCAGGAAAATTTTCAAAAATTCATCAGAAATTGTTGCACACACCAATATAGGCAATTCCATTTCTTGAATATAACATTTCTTGATTTTAACAAATTCAAAAAACACGATACTCCGATCCTGGGGGAAATATGGAGGAAATGTTTTATTGGATTTGCTCACGGTTTGCTGATAAACTCACGTTAATGTGTTAACCGTTAATTTAACCTCATTTTCTTGGAGAAGTGAGCAAAGTCGGGCAAGTTTTAAACTTATTTTCTACCTACACTCCTACAAAATGGCAATACCATTTCGTGATAAACGCGAAAATTACTTATTTCGCGAAACCTTATCTGCAGTGTTGCTTGGCTTATGTGGCAAGTACACTGTGATTGATTTAAGGAATGAAGCAGCTGTCTATGGTAAAATTACACATACTTCTTCCTTCATGGATGTTGAGCTTGAAAAATGCATATTTAGGAATCCCAGAGGTAAGACATGAAAATGATTGTTGCTTTGTTGCTAATTTGATTTTTAGGTGATTACTTTCCCTTTGAAACTTTCTATGTAAAAAGTAGAAACATTCGATATGTGCACATCCCTGAAGGCTACACATCCCAACAGCTGATAGAAGTAGGAATGCAAGGGAATAAACCCCCTAAACCAAAGACAGGAAAACCTAAACCCGTATTCAAAAAGAAGCGCGCTCAAATCTATCAGACACAAATTCTTCAGGAGCTTCAGGAACAATCTCAATCACAACAAGAAAACAAATGAACATTTACATGAAAATTGTATAAATAATATGTTACTGTCAACAGTTGTAATAACTTGTAATGTTGTTATATTCTAATATTAATTTATCTTAATCCGCTTTTTGTACACTGCACTCGCCACATTGGCAATCCATCGCGGCAAACTGAAACTCCTCCTGCAATTTCTCAAAGTCAAAGTCTTCAAACTCCTTGTGTGGTGCATCATTGAAATACTTCATGTAGAGCTTCTCCAGGTCGGAGAAGAAGTTATCGTCCGCCTCGCTCTGGAATGCGGCGTATTCTTCGATGATCTTCAAGCGTCCCTTCTTGGCGGCGTTCGGCGCGCTTGGCTGGGGCACCTCCTCGAGGATGAGCACGCCGTCGCCCTCCAGGCGACACTCCGGCAGGTGCATTATCATCTGCACGCCCTTTTCGACGTAGCGCACCTTCGGCTCGCTCTGCTGCTGCTGCTCCGAGAGCTCCGCCATCTTGAATTCGGTGGAATGCATGTAGTTGTCGAGCATTGTCAGCCGATTGAAGTCCTCGAGGAGGTTGCACTCCTCCAGATAGGAAGGATTGGGCTTGACGTCGTCCAGCGCTGCCAGATCGTCCTCTGTCTCAGAGATTTTCACCTCGAACACGTCTTCGTCGGCGGCGGCAGCAGCGATTTCCTGAGGTTTTGGTTCTTTTACTTTGGAAACAGATGGAAAATTTTGATCCTTCTGAAGTGGTGGCTGCACTGGTGGAATATATTCATAATCTTCACCATCTAACTGGGAATGAAGTCAAATTTACAAAAGGGCGATGGAAGTTCAACGGGTTGTCTAGTCTTGTAAAACGTCCAATCACATTTTCAATACATCAATCTAAAGCTATCTAATGTGACGTCATTATAGGTTAGAGTCGTGGAAGATAAAGAAATTATGACTTGCCATTTGAGTGATTTTAATGGGAGAAAAGAGAATTTGGAAAGCAAACAAAGTGCGATGTAACATTAGGATGATTAAAAAATGTCCAGAACGTTCTAAATGGTAAGTCAAAGTGTGTTTTTCTCCCACCACTCTAACCTCAATGTCACGTGATTAGATTGATTTATAGCCAACAGAAGTTTTCGCGCAGAGAGAGAGAGAGAAAGGAATACTTTGGAACTCCAAATGGAACCCGGGCGAGTTTGCGCAGCCCAAAGTATTGATGTTTTTTTCTATGTGCGAAAATACTACGCATGAGCAATACAAAATGTGCCTAAACCAACTTCCGTCGTCTATTAAATGAATATTAAGTTGCCTACTTATTATTATTATTGTTCCCAACAACAGCAGGTAAACGTAGTTTCGAGACTAGACAACCGCCTTAAACAAAACCGGTGAAAACTTACATTCAGTGGATACGTTGCATCTGAATCATACCCGCTTAAGTCACCACACACAACAAAAGGGATAACTTTACGATTAACGCCAGTTAACTCGTCGAAATTGTACGACTCAACGCCAAGAAAGTTCGTTAATAATTTAGCATCGAAGCCTTCGGGTGGATTGTATCCCGTGCCGATTATAAAAGCCTCTAAAAGTTCAAAAATACAATTTTTTTTATCTAAAAGATTGCTCAACACTGTATACACGTTACCTGCACTTGAATTCCGACTACTCGGCGGTTTACATATTTGCACAGACTTGAACAACATTTTAAACTGACAAACAAGCAAATTGTTTTGCTTGCCTCTAAATATTTTGGCAACAAACTTGCCACCTGGCTTCAAAACATTGCAACAAATGTGCAGGGCACCCAGCAAGAGTTGAGATTGAATGTAAATGTCCATGTCATGAAGGCCAGTCACTAAATATTAAAATATTAGGTGATTCTTGTAGTAGATTAAAAAGAATTGAAATAAAATGTTTACCATCAGGTGCACCATCACAAATAACCAAATCAGCATGATCCCCATCAAAATGTTGAATAATCTCCATGGCAGTTGAATACTTTGTGATGTCGCCCTGTATTTGAATCACACCAGGCAGTGGAGACATGGGCTGAAGGTCAACAGCAACGATTTTGACTTTACTGTTGATTTCTGGCTCATAGCGAGCACACTTTCTGTATTTGTCCTGCATCTCTTCCAGCTGCTCACCAAGGTACAGTGCCCTGGAGAGCACTTGTGACCAGCTGCCTGGCGCAGCACAGAGGTCAACTGCCTTAGTAACACCTGCGGAATTAAGTAGTAAGAACTTCATTCACTTCATTTGTTTCACATACCATCGAATAAATTATAGTTCGACGCTAAATGCATCAGTTTGAACGCACTTCGTGCACGCCAACCCTCCTCCTTGGCCTTTCGGTAGTAAATATCACGCTTGTCTTTTGATTTCTTGCCCATTTTGATTAAAATTCGCTGTTTCGAATTTATAAAGTGGAAAGTTGTAAGAAGGTAAGCACAGTTTAAAAGTGAGGTTGGGGCCTTGATTGACAGCGGAGAACATGCTTTTGCAAGCTTTTTGAGTTGCCTGAATATTTTTTTTATAAATACAAGTGATACAATGTGAACGAAGTGTAATCAAAAATATTTGTTTTCGAAACTAATTTTTTAACAAAATACCAATTATTATTTACATTTTCTGTTTGGAAATAGGAAATGATCAATTGAACTACTATTTACAATTGCTTTGCACACATTATCAGCAGTTATCAGCAACAAACAAAATTATCATTTTAGTGGAAGTTATTAACATATTGTATAATGACCACCGGCACATGCTGCCCTCTAGTGTCGGACCGATTCGAGAGGAACGAACTGACACACAAGTTCACCACTCTGCCAGCCACAAGTTCATAAACATTTCCATTAGATTCGCGACGAGTTGCGACAGTATGTTCGCCAGTATTGCTTTATTTACAACACAACGCCGCGCACAGATGATCAATTAGTATTAATCAGTGATAAATATCGTTAACCTTTGAGTGCGCTTGAAATTATTTCACTCCAACCGTCGTACCGTCCAACACCCAGTTATCATGGAGGAGCAGAAAACCATGGAAAAGTGCTATGAAAATTTGATTGTAATTGATGTTGGCGCAAATTTAACAAATAAAAAGTACAGCAGAGACTTGGATTCGGTGATTCAGAGGGCTCAGGATGCTGGTGAGTGTTTTATCAGTGGTTTATGTTGAATCTTGATTTTACTTCTGTTGCAAAAATGAATTCTTTGGATTGCAGGAGTCACAAAAATTATGGTAACTGGCACATCAGTGAAATGCAGTAAAGAAGCACTCAGATTGACTAGGATTTATCCAGGCACATTGTATTCAACAGCAGGTAGTAATCTTATTTCATTTTTAAGCTATTGAAAAGTAAAATAAGCTTTTTAAAGGAATACATCCACATGATGCTAAATCCTACACAGAGGAAGGCTGGCAGGAGCTGATTGCAGTTGCAAAAAATCCAGAATGTGTTGCAATTGGTGAATGTGGCTTGGATTACAATAGGAATTTCTCTGAGCCTGATGAGCAGAGAAAAGTCTTTAAAAAACAAGTAAGCTCATCAAAAATTTAGGTGTTTTATGCTTATTTAAGGTAAACATTATTGCAGATTGACTTGGCATGTGAATTAAAGAAACCCTTATTTGTCCATGAAAGAGAAGCACATGAAGATGTGCTGAATATCTTAGAAATATATAGTGACCGGCTGCCAGCAGTGCTGATACATTGCTTCACTGGAACTACAGAACAAGCAATGAATTATTTAGACAGAGGCTACTATTTAGGTTTAACAGGTTAGTAGTAGTACTTAGTAGCTTAGTACATGACATCATCTTGATCTAATATTGTGCAACTGCAATTTCATATGTTTTCATTTTGTTTAGGTTATTTATGCAAGGATAAATCAGATACAGGCGTACGAAAACTGCTCGTCGATAATATGATACCGCTGGATCGTCTGTTGGTGGAAACGGATGCGCCATTTATGTACCCCAATACACGAGCGTCCAAATTGCCCGTGCATGTGAAGGACGGCCTAACAGAAAGGTATAAAAAGTTGTTAAATAAATGCATACAGGCATAGGCATAGCTATAGTAAATGAAAGCTTGAAATCACCCGCAGAAAAATTTAATATTTTGGCGAAATTCAAGTCGACAACTCGAGAAAATCTATATTCGTCGTTAGACGGTGAAATTTGCGTCACACATTTTGGCACACGCTCAAATTTCGTAGTTTATCGCGGAAGAACACGTTAGAAATTACAAATTATACTGAATGTCGCCAGATATTCTTGTAAAGTGCATTTTTGATGATAATTTGTACTTATTTTGTATGTACAAAAATTGCTCTGGTGTATTTTAGCATTTCACTGTTTCGTGCGAATAAAACTTATTAAGTTATTGATGTTTATTTCTAGATCCATGATGTTTCTGCACCGTTACTGTACGTTCCAACGCAACGAGCCGTGTTCATTGCCAGCGATTGTAGAAATGATTGCGGCGTTCATGAATAAGACGCCCGAAGAAGTCGCGCTGGCAACCGCCTTCAATGCGCTCAAACTGTTCGGCCTATCGCAATGACATAATAGTTGTAGTTGCGGGCAAAAATGGCACTGCGAATGGCAGGAAATCAAAATTAGGATTTAGTATTTTAGAGTTTTAGACCTTAGGTTAGGATAACATATGTAGGATATTTTCAGACTGTTCAGATACGAATGCACGATGAGAGAATTCATCGCTAAACGACGCGATGTTTTGCGAACGGCAGCCGAAACTATGCGTGATGCTGCTAACATGCGCGCTATTAATAAAACGATCGATTTTTTTTTCCGGTTTATGTATTTATGTATGTTTACATTTGGGGCGTTGGCTACAATCAGAAATTGTGATGTTTTATGCGATGGTAACATCGAGCAATCTGAGCAATTAAGTGCAGCCAATTAAGACATGACACATGCAGCAACGGCTTTCTTTATTTATAAACTTGCGCATATTGACGTAATGTTGAAGTTTGTTCACGGTTTTTAGCGCTGAGGCGCTGACTTTCCATGTTCTAATTGTTTTAATTATGAAATTATGATTCGGAAAATTAAATATTCAAAGCAATTGTAATATAATTCAGCATGTTTCTAAATTTAAACTTAAATCACATGAAAGTGCACTTTGTGATAAGTAAAAAAAATTGCAAAAAATGCTCATGTTTGCGTCAATAACCATTTGTTTTTTGAAAACATATTGTGAACTATTATTGTGTAAACAGTGTAAATATTTTCTTGGCAGCTAGGCTATGCTAGAATTTAACTGCACAGGAACACGCAACGATTTCTAGCGAGTCACCGCAAAACATACGAAAGTAATTATCGTGATTAAAAGTCATTGTTCATGAAGTGACTCCTTGGAACGCGCTTAACGATGTCTATCTATATCATATTCATAGATAATGTGCAGTATTCATGTTAGTGCTATGGACTGCACAAACCTCACCAATTTCGAACTTGCTAGAAATGCTGGTAGAAGTTGAAGGTGAAATTCGAGAAATGACGCAATATCTGCGAGTCAGAAAACATTAAACACAATTAAACACAAATGATCCAAATGGAATCAAGACTGGGATCTGGAATATTTAAATTATTGCAACACGCTGCGTACTAGGACGTTGGAAAGTCTCACTTTATGGGAAGATAGGATTTAAATCGGAATATGTGTTTGCTGATTGCTAATATGTCATATTTATATTTAGTTTTAGACAGTTTGCGACTGAGATTTGCAATCTAATTGTTCGTCTTTTCCCACACTGTACATGTACAAATGTATGTATGTTTAATGTACATACTTTTACATTTGGTACTCTGATATAGTTTATCTGTTGATCGAAAGTTAAGCCTGTTGTAGATATGATTGTTCTGTAATCAAAGAGATTATACATTATTGATGTATGTTTAGGTATTCATTGTGCATGCACATTGCTCATTGTGTATAATGATAATATGATAATTTTAATTAATTGTCACTTGTTAATTTTCATTACACACAGCTCTATTTTATACTGTATTTGTTGTACTATTTGTTTTGTATACTGTACTATGTTCTGTGTAATTTGTTTCTTGTTCTTGCCAATTTTGTACAGCTGCAGGAGCTGCTACAGCATTATCAATGAATGTCATGACCTCATTTCTACTAGGTATGTGCCTACATTTGTGATAACGATAATGATGCCTTAAATAAGAGCGAAATATACTGAGAACGATCTATCTTTATATGTATTAAATGGATTCGTAAAGATTTATTTATTTTTGCTCTTATCAATCGAATATCTACAGAGCAGACAGCAGACGAGCATAACTAGAAACTCATTGCGTCGTATTTTGTATGACAATGATGTAGGTGAACAAAAATATTGTTGAATATCATTACAATTAACATGAAATTATCCTTTTAACCTTGAGTGGTCCTGGTCCTGTTGTAGTAAACAATTTATATGCACTTGATACTCTCTGATATATGTAGAGTAGACCTTACAGGATCGCAAATGCGCAAATGTATCGAGAATAACTAGTGACAAATGTTTTCGTTTTCCAGCTCTTCAATATTTTCTAGTTTACATGCAAAGTGCTTGAATTAGATCCACCGATCCACGAAATGTTTACCTCCTGCTTTCACAGGAAAAGCAGCTAAAAATAGCGTTGATGAAAGAAGAAACGATCAAACAAAGCTCGCAGCTTGCAGGTCAGACGAATGGAACGACGACCCGCAGGGCGATTGTATTCGATTTAGCGATGGGACCACACACCACACACAAATGCGTACTTTGGGCCTTGGTTTGTCTCGTGGCTCGAGTCGTCGTGTCTCGAGCGATAAACATGAAAATCGCTATGAACACCACCGACATTTTTGCTCAAATATGCCAATTTACGACCTCATTTCAAGTCGGTGGCCCCTTTTCTTTGCATTTGTAATAAAACGAATGTTCGCTTTGTTATCTCTGTTGATTATTTTTATTCAGATAATAATGTTTACTGCTGACTACGCGACTGCGGCATGTGATGCTATTCATAGTTGAAGTGGAGGCATGGAGTTGATTGAGATGATTTGATTATTTCCTTACTAGCTTAATAATACAAAATTGCACAACATTGTTTTTAAATAAATCATTTCAGATCCTAATTGCAATTTAAGTTGAACAGATACGAGAAAATTGAAAATGCAAATGGCAATCAAGTCCTCAGTGAGGGCACAGCAAACATATGAATGTAAATAATAAAATAATGAATCCAAAAGCCCACTACGACCAAAACAGCAACTGTAATGTTTGGAATGTTTTGGTCGTCAGCTGGTAGCATTATCGATTAGCCATGACTTGTGCGTTTGTTTTTGCTAGAATATTCTAGTAACATCTGCTAGTGATTTCCACTGCTGCCAACTATTTTCTAGTAACTACAAGTTTTTTCAAGCTATATTTCTCGGTATTTCCAAGGAGAATCTGAGAAATATTACAACAAAAGATGTAAAAAATAAAAATCTTTCGAGTAATTTCCAAAAATATATCAACAGTATTGTTTGTTTGATATTTCAAGAATTCGCAGTGGTTCCATGATCGGGTGACGAGACTAAACGAGTGGGGGAATACGTCCTGGTATAAAAGCATTGACGTTTACAATTTCGCTCATATTCGCCATTCGTTTGTGAAGCAGTGAAAGCAGCTCATCAGTGAAGAGAAAAACGATCTTTGTGTGCAACAAAATACAATTAATTGGTCTAATAATAGTGAATCGATCTAAGCCAAGTGAGTATCAATTCATTTCGATTATTTTATTTCAAAATTTCCTCGGATAAATCATATTTTCGTCGCGTCTCGCGTCACTCATTGGGGAGTCATTTTGTTTCGTTCACCGAGGAGACATATTTGTTTGATATCATCGAAAATTTTACGAAATCGATAGAAAAAATCTTGTCAGTGTTGAATTCTATTTAATCCAATTTGTTAGGTAAGCGGAACCGAAACGAAATCGGTTTCTCGCGTGATGCAATTTCTTTGTTCGTCGCACAACAAAATGGCGTCGACGTGAGTCATTCACTAAAGCATCCATTGTTTGTTCCAGGATGCAAATCTTCGTGAAGACTTTGACGGGTAAAACCATCACGCTTGAGGTTGAGCCTTCAGACACCATTGAGAATGTTAAGGCCAAAATCCAGGACAAGGAGGGCATTCCCCCAGACCAGCAGCGATTGATCTTTGCTGGCAAGCAGTTGGAAGATGGTCGCACTCTGTCTGACTACAACATCCAGAAGGAGTCCACCCTTCACCTGGTGCTCCGCCTCCGTGGCGGTATGCAGATCTTTGTGAAG
This sequence comes from Geostiba sp. GC000077, assembly GCA_030264215.1. NCBI lineage: Eukaryota > Metazoa > Arthropoda > Insecta > Coleoptera > Staphylinidae > Geostiba > Geostiba sp. GC000077. The sequence continues at coordinate 15,266 of JARJDQ010025442.1, forward strand.
ACTTTGACTGGAAAGACCATCACCTTGGAGGTCGAGCCTTCGGACACGATCGAGAATGTTAAGGCCAAGATCCAGGATAAGGAAGGTATTCCTCCAGACCAGCAGCGACTGATCTTTGCTGGCAAGCAGCTGGAAGATGGCCGCACCCTCTCAGACTACAACATCCAGAAGGAGTCCACTCTCCACTTGGTTCTCCGTCTCCGCGGTGGTATGCAGATATTCGTGAAGACCTTGACTGGGAAGACCATCACCTTGGAGGTCGAGCCTTCGGACACCATCGAGAATGTTAAGGCCAAGATTCAGGATAAGGAAGGCATTCCCCCAGATCAGCAGAGGTTGATCTTTGCTGGCAAGCAGCTGGAAGATGGCCGCACTCTTTCCGACTACAACATCCAGAAGGAATCCACCTTGCATTTGGTCCTCCGCCTCCGAGGTGGAATGCAGATCTTCGTGAAGACTTTGACTGGAAAGACCATCACCTTGGAGGTGGAGCCTTCGGACACCATCGAGAATGTTAAGGCCAAGATTCAGGATAAGGAAGGCATTCCCCCAGATCAGCAGAGGTTGATCTTTGCTGGCAAGCAGCTGGAAGATGGCCGCACCCTTTCCGACTACAACATCCAGAAGGAATCCAC